>OV651821.1:56775714-57035867 GCA_927349885.1 Psylliodes chrysocephalus
TAATTTCTCGATATGTTGTAGATTATCTTTAATATCCATTTTTGTATTATATTTAGATTTTTTAGATAAATATTATAAACGCCACCCCACCCTAGTATACCATAACTCAGTTGAGATTGAACTAAAGAGAAATAAGAGTGTTTTTTGTCTAAAATGTCTCTTAAATATTTAAATCTAGATAATAAACCTCTAATTTTGTTTACAACCTTTTTTATTTGTAGATCCCATTTGAAATGCTGATCGATGATAATGCCTAAATATTTTATATTTTCAACTTGTGGAATGGTTATGTTGTCAACATTTAAGGTTCCGAAGTGCGGTAGGTTATTATTGTAAGACGTGAAAGTAATAAATTTAGTTTTTTTATAATTAACTGTTAATGTATTTAATTGAAACCATTTAGTTATTGTTTTAAATTCCATTTCTGCTTGTTCTTTAAGCTTACTTTATGAATTATCACTACAGACGATAGCAGTATCGTCAGCAAAACTGATCACTTTACCTTTTAATTCAAGTTCTAAAAGGCTATTTATGTATAAAGAAAAGAGTAAAGGACCAAGTACAGTACCTTGAGGTACACCATAGTTAATAGATTTTAGGGAACTTACAATATTACCTATATATTGAACAGACTGAAATCTGTTAGATATGATTTTAATAAATCATAGATTTTTCCTCGTAGACCATATGATTCTAATTTTTGTAGAAGTGTTTTATGACAAATACCTAGGTGTAATACTTGATCAATACATACGTTGGTCTGAGCATATTGTCCATGTTAGTAATAGACTGAGAGCCCTAATGCACAAATTTTATGTTCTCCGGGACATTCTTTCAAAGAAAAATATAATGATACTTTATAACTCCCTAGTGGAATCTATATTAAGGTATTGCATAGTAGCATGGGGTGGAGCATTTAACACCACTATTAAAATTGTAGAGACAACACAAAATATTATTTTAAAAATTATCCTAAAAAAAGAGAGACTATTTTCTACAAATAAATTGTATGATGAATCGAACATACTAAACGTCAAATTACTTTTTGCTTATCAATGTATAATGAGAATATATACCAATGCTGAAAATTTTACTCAAAAAAATACCCGCTTAACACGCTCAGTCGCTAATATGGAGATTCCTGTACAATTTTTCAAAAAATAACTTAGTCAAAGGTCATTTTCATTCTTTGGCCCAAAATTTTTTAACATAATTCCGATACACCTCAGGCAAATAATCAAAATAAAAATAGTTTAAAATTTAAATAAAAAAATATTTAATAACAAATAAAAAAAAATACGATCTAATGATAACATAGTATATAAATCAAAAACATATTAAAAGCCAAAAGGCCCTTCGTAGTTTTTTCTACTTTTCCTAAGGTACTGTCTATTTTTTTATTTATCGGTTTATTCTGTCGAATTTCTTCGTCCCTTGTTCTTATTTTTAAATATTGTATCTTTTGTTAAGTGATAAATAATTATATGTAAAATTCAATACCTGTCTCTAAAAAAATATGTACACAAATAGAGTCATCTGATTGATTAGAAGCAAAACAGACAGAAATGCCTAGGTTCGATGCTCAATCAGATGTCTTTAAAGAATTTTTTTTTATAACTATTTTTTTACTATTAGGTAATGTACTTTAATATTTAAACAAATAAATTTGATTTGATTTGATGTCTTCGTTATGGTTAATATATAAGGTACTCCGAAATATTGTTCTCCGAGTATTGTGTCCATAAAGTTGTTGGTTGAACTTTTTTGACAATTGGTCAATATATGTTAGTAATACATTTTCAGAAAAAAAAGTCTTAATGTCGTTGTCTTTTCTACATTGCATAAATTGGTTGTAGGCATTGAAGTACCTTTCTTTTGATTTTTCTGGCAATAACTTTAACGATGTAATTTGAACAGCTGCCAATATCTCTGGCGGAGTACATATCAAATATTCGCCTTTACTTTCTAAATTTTCCATAATTTTTAAACACGCACTTCTATGTTTAACATTTTTACTTAAATTTTCACACAAAAATTGCCACTTATTGAGAAGTTTCGAAATAATTTTTATAAACATATTAACAATTTAAAACAACCTAAACATATTTCTAAATAGTATTTATTTACATTTTCAAACCATTTATCAGCTGACATCGACTGTATAACTGGTTGCATAGTTTTAGTTTATGAGGAGCTGACAAAACTTTCGTGCACTTTTTAGATACACAAATAAGTAATTTAAGAAGTAAAAAATTATTTCCTGCAAAATATAATAACCTTTTGAACAAATCGAATAAACCAAAATAATATATTTAAAAAAATTATTAATTTTTTATGCATTATTATGACTTAAATCGTTACGGTGCGTTTTAAAAAAATATCACACACGTGAGTGAAATGTCTTCTTCTTTTCGTCTTTTACCGATCGCGTATGATATTTGGCATTTTCGAATAGTCAAAACAGGGCATTAACTGACATTTTCATAGAGGTCGTAGGAAAATATTATTTGTGGCTTTCCGTACCTCTGTTAATCTGGCAGAATCAATTAAGATCTATTACATTATTAAGTACTTATTTTGCACTAATTTATACTACCAAAAAAAATGTACCTTGTGCAGTTTAAAAAAAAACGTAATGCTGCTAAATTAATATTAAGCTAACAGGGCCACATTAAAAAAATATTTTATATTGGTAGTGATAACGTTTGTCTAACGGTTGGTCCAAAAAAGTAATATATCCATACTGTTATCGCCCACCCCCTATACCTCTTTGATTTTTATTTAAATATGAAATTTTAATATATTTACTTCTCAATTTTGTTTTACTTTAAATTATATACGTGTATTTGGCCTTTTTCCTTTAGTAGTATGTTACGAGTCAGAAATTTATCAATTTATCGTACTCAAATAATTAGTTATTATTATTAGTTCATAATTAGGGTTAGTAAACATTAAATAAATAAAAAAATAACTCACCTAAATTTGTAAATAGTATTCAACAAGATTAATAGACTTTTGTACTTTTATCAATTTATTAAATCTAACCTATACATATGTATATTGTTTATTTACATGCTAATGTCAAATTTTGACCATGACCTTGTCATAATTCTTCTCTTCTTCATTTCAGTGTAATTTAAATAATTAGGTCAATAATTAAGCTGTTTATTGGCAGTTTAACCTTATTAATCAGGTACATGTTTCTTCTTTGTGTCTGAGGTTTTATCTCTCTCTCTCTGGGTTCTCTGTCATTTTCTTTTTGGTTGGTTTTTGGGCCATGTGGTCTGTGTTTTTCGAACGAGTATTTTCGGATTTTTTTACCACCCCTAAAAGGGAGTTCCATCAAAATACCTATAAGTATTGCTTGTAATATCAAGAAGATTTGTATTTCGCATATTGTGGATTTGCGATACTTAAAAAGAAAAGGCCCTACCTTACTCGGTAAGTCACCCAGACACAATTTAAATTGCATGCACCTCTATCTGGCTTTATTTATGCTTTTAGGCCTATTAGCTATTAGTTATAGTTGGGATACTATTCTGCATTAGTATTACCATCAACTTCGACTGCTTTTATTGGCTAGACGGCTATTATAGTTACAATACTATTCTGCATTACCATTATCACCTTCGACTGCTTTTATCTGCTAGACAGGGTACTCCTGAGCTTATTACTTCCGCTTATTGGCTGCTCTTGGGCTTGTGAATGTTACAGCGCTGTCTGCTGCCCCATCGATACACCGAGGAGACTTCGAGAACACAAGTAAGATCTCTCCATTTTTTCTACCTACATGTAACTAACCTACTATCCTTGGAAGGCCACACTCACCCTAAAACGGAAACGATTTGAGGGTTAATTATTAAATCATACATATAAATAGAGATTAAATTAGTACATACAGATATTTAAAAGAACTACATAATAAATTCTTAGAATAAAAATAAAAGAACACTTACTCATCTGTAAACAAGTAGTACTACTTGGGCCTGAGGGGTTAGAACTTAGAATCTTGTAAATAGTAGATAAATTGTACATATTCATAATTTCTTGTCTTTTATGGTGTCAAATAGTCAGCAATTTTTGGAAACCTTGTACATAGACACACCCCATTTCTGTAAAGATAAACCACTATTAAGTATTTCAACAATTGAGTAAAGATGTCAGAGAATAGTTTACCTGATTTATTTATTTTTCCACGTCCCAACTCTCCAGATTCTTGTTACGTTAATTTATAAACCTGAGCTAGCTACTATATAATTTCACCCCCTATCAATCTAGGGAGCAATGTAATAAGTAGTAGTGATCGTCCAGTTACTTAATTGATAATGTATATAGGGACCGTGCGTCATGACTTTAACGCCAAATGATCACAAAAATGTGCACTTGGGATATTTATTAATGTTTTATACGGCATTTATTGTTTAGTAATTATTAATTAAATAAAGTCGAATTATTTTCGTAATATCATTATCGAAAAAATTTGTTGCATCCGTGGATGTACAAACATATCGCTTTGGAAACCTGGATTTGATTCGGTAGTAAAGACATTTTATAAATTTTCACAGAGCACACTTCGTGTCTCACACCCAACGATATATATAATTACATAGATTGCTTATCCATATGTATCTATCTTGTATCAATTTTAAGCACTTAGTTGTAAAAAAATCATTTACAGAACCGGTTTATGAAATTAGAATGTTTAGTGTTTTTTGTCATTAAGATTTTTACATATTTAAATGAACATTTTATATAAATATAATTTTACAGATAATTAATGGTTTATTCTGTTAATTAAAACTAATGTAGAATGTTACTGTAAAATTAGAATGTCCAATTTGACAAACATATCATACAATTTGTTAACTATTTCTAATTTATCACTAAAATAAACAAATCATAATTAATATATTGCAATTACTATCAAAAGAGATTGCAACAAATGTTAAAATATTAAAAATGCAGTGATTTTCTGTAAAATTTTTAGTAACATTACTATTAAACATTACTCAGAATAATAGATAAGTGTCCAATTGCAACTTTTACAAAAGTTGTTTATATCTCATATTAAAGTTGTTTACATTACTTTGACAAAGTTGTATTACATATTGCAATTATGTGTTTTATATAGTGTTATTTCTGAAATGAGAGTGGTCTAAAATTATTTACATCCATCCTTATAAAAATTGTTTAGATCTCTTTTTATTATTTATCTACATGGAGACTCAACTCTTAAAACACATAATAACGTGTCTTGAATTAAGTAAATATTTTCTTTTTCTAAAGAATAAAACGCTAAAATTTTATTTTGAAATACATTTGGGCTAGGACGCCCTATTTCGTGGGCACTAGGAAAGACAATATAGCAGTGCACATTGCAACCCGCTTTTCGTAATCTTTTTTATAGATGGGTGAGCAATCTGTATAATTATGATAGCATTGGGTGTCTCATAAACGTATAAGGTGGATGAATGACATTTCTATTAACATAAAGAATTATTATTATCAATCTTTTTTATTAATTTACATTTTTTAAATATTATTGTAATCCTTTTAAATTCAGTGTTACTAAATACCGATATTTTGACATTGGATACACTTGCTTGAGGTAGAACTTCACAATTTATTATCACTTAACCATTTGAATCTTTTTGATTAAAATGTATGTATATACATGTCCAGATTTTAATATTTTTTTACATGTTATATTATGTTGACCATGTAAACGATTGTTTGTTACGGGCCGGTATATATATTTAATATTTTAAAAAATATCCTTTATTTTTTACTTGCAATGTTTACCCTATTTAATTCTAAAATTAAACACTAGAGGGGGCTTACTTCGGCAGTAGTGCTGCCTCTATATTTTACGCTCGGTCCCTATACTGTGATAATGTTAATTAAGATAAACCAGGATTCGATGCAAAGTTTGGTGCAAATTTGTAAATAAAACTATACAAATTTATATTTGAACCTTTTTATTTTTCCTATTTTAAAATATAACGTAATAATTTGCAAAGTATATTACAATTGGTACTATTAACTGAGATCTCATTTGAGTCCCGCTCAAATCGCGGACCATGTTCATTTGCTATGAAGATATATTTTGTTTAGCTTGATGACCAACGGAATTAACGAACAGCGCCAATTCACCAGTTGGTTAACGTACTGTGTTTATTGTTATATTTTATTTAGTTTGATTCTATCCTAGATATACACAGGTTTGTATTTCCTTATATATTTATTTTCGATGAGTATAGAGGTGACGACTAACAGAGTTAATGAACGGCGCCAATTCGTTGGTTAACTTACTGAGTTAATCTTCACATATACTTGATGATTTAAACCTAGTAGAATGGGTGGATAGTAAAGGTGCCCCCTTGAGCTAAACTACAGTGTCAATTCACCAGTTGGTTAACTTATTATTAAATTTTACTATTTAGGTTTGCTTAGATATTTACCCAAAATGATACATCCCTGCATATTTCTAAAATATTTATATTTATAATTTCTATCGAAATGATCCAAATTTACCCAACGAAAACATATGTTGACCTAACTGTCTGTCAGGGTGAATGCCCGAAGACCATGTGTTCTATTCGGCTGCATTAATAATATTTTAAAGTAAATTTGTTAGTATTTTTATTCCGCTTAGTTTAAAAAAGAAACATGTCCTAAAATCTTTAGAAAAAAAACATTGAAAAAATTAAAATTTAAGTTTGTAAGCTTACAACTATCACTAATACAAAGTACTTACGGATCATGAAAATTATATCACGGGAAGTGTAGCGTGGATTGGTTAAATTAGTATTTTGTTTCTCCTGTAAAAATGCCATTTTTAGACGTTCTCTTTTTTAAATAACCGATTCAATTGACTTCAAGATTGTTATGTTTAAGAGTAAAGTGAGTTTTTGCACAAACATAATCTATTGTTATTTTTGCAAAAGAAACAACATAATTTGTTTTGTTCGAAAATATACAGTTTTAGAATTTGTACCCTCACTGTTTCTATAGAAACTATACAGAATTTCTATTAGAATCAAGGGTAAAGTATCCTTTTGCATGAGCAGAATCAATAGTTACTCCTGCATTAAAAGCAACATAATCTGTAACGATAAAATATAAAGTTTTAGATTTTGTACCCCTGCCGTTTCTATTGAAACTATCCCAAACTCATATTAGACTCAAGAGTCAAGTATTCTTTTGCATAAGGAGAATCAATAGAATCTAACCTCATATTAGGTACTTTCTGCACCTGCATGTCTTGTGCAAGAACTTGAGGTACTTGGCCGCTGTACTATGGTTTTTAGAATATGCTTGAGATCAAGAACAAATAAGGTATCCTTCTTCAAATGTTGTTTTAGATCATGTACTAAATGCACATAACGTAAAGGTGATAGATATTTTACATTCGATCATTTAAGGAGTAATGAAGTTTTCCACGTCGTGAATATTTTGTACTATGATTAAATCCAAAAATTAGAAATTATTTATTGTTTTGTTGTCCAATATTTTATATATCTTATTAAAACAGAGATATTGCCAAACTTTTTTTATTACGTTTATTAACATTTCTACTTAAAAAAATAACCATTTATTATTAAAGCAACACTGATGATGGAAGTAGACCTCCGAAACCGACATGTCAATGGTGTGACTACAAGCGTCTCTAAGATCTTGATGTTTTTAGTTTCTTAGTTTAGAAAAATAAAGTTTTACCTCTGTGTTTTGTCTTTAAAATGACAAAGAGTAACACCGTCCGTCTGTAACAGGTGTTTTACTTATAGACTATTTGTTCTACGATATTGAAAGAAACAGTTATAGAAAGTAGTGGCTCAAATACAGACGTTAACTAAACAAGTAGATTTTTTAATCTTGGAGTTAATTTCGAACATAGAAAAAAATATTTTTTAAAGCCATCGTGTGCGGTATCAAATGAAAGCTCTTGGAACCACGATTTCAAAAAATTTAACATTTTGTTTCGAAAAACCTCTTAAAAATGGTTATCTCCCCAACTTATCTCCAAAAGTAACGTTCAGAAAAACCTGAAAAAATTCACGAATCTTGAAAATAAGGTGTGCATTGAAAGAAAATTGTTAATATTAAATTCCGTTAAATAGAGTCAGTTTTTAGAAGGGATTAAAATGTTTTTTTTGATAACGTCGAATGAAAGCTCTTTGAAACACGATTTCAAAAATGTAAAGAACGTTCGTTTGTGTTAATTTTACTTTAACACTTTTTTAAAAATACGCTTAAAAATTGCTGTCGCCCAACTTTTTTCTAAAAGTAATGCTCAAAAATATCGAAAAAATTATTAGGGTTGAGATGCAGATAAAAAAATTTATCTAGATTGCGTTTTACATTATCAGTTTTGTATACAAAAAAGAAGAAAGCTTTACTATACTGACAACTGTTTGTATCGAAATCTCATCTATACTTATTTTTAATTACTTAGTTGCGTAAGTACGATTTGCACTTGATCGAGTTATTTTGTTAAAAGAATCTACGCTATTGAAAACCCTATTTCAAAATATTGAGCACATTAAATAAAACATGTTTAATTTCTTTGTCCAAGATCTATAAAAACTTTATTTTTCAAAACTAGAACGTCCAATTGCAAGGGTTTTTACGTTAATTCTAGATATGGCTTTGGATACCCAGTATAAATATAAATACAAGGCAAGTAGGCATATACAGATAACAAATATGGGAATTTTAGTTGGCTAATCAGAAAATGAACTGCAAAGAATAATAATGTTAAAGAAATGAAACACTTTGTACATCAGACGTCTATTGGAATTAACTTAAAATAACAATTTAAATGGAAATATATAATTATGTTTTGGCTTACCTTCACTAAAATATCAAAACAGTTCCATCGTACATTTTGTTTCAAAAACATATAGGGTAGACAACATAGTTATTGGACATCAGATAGTTATTGGACATTCTGCTTATAAATCATAAAAACAAGATTTCTAATGCGTAATAAATAACCACCGAGGAATAGATATCAAGAGCGTTCCATGTTGCCTTAATGAAATTATGCGCACGCCATTCTTATCTGATGTGATAGTTCTGTGTTAGTGTTAAAAGTGCACGTGGCAAATATGTAAGAATTGTTAACTGTTTTGTTTAAAAAATATTTTTTGAAAACGTGGAGTAGCTTACTTTTTTACTTATTTAGATGCTTCTCTATATGTATAGAAGAATAAATCTTTTATAGGTATTATAACCTAATTTTAATATTTTAACCTAAAAGTTGGGTGTCCAATAAATTTCTGTTATTGGACAACTGTCTAATAACTGTAAATAGTTTAATACCTCAAATTTTATTGCATTTATCTAGGCATAATTCATTAAGCATACTGTAGTTTTAATTCTAATTTTAGGTTAACATAAATAGTTGTTGGACATGTGTCCAATAACTAAACTCGTAGGGTCCTATAACTGTTTATTTATTTAGAGCTAATAAAAATGTCTAATCTAAAAGAATATAACAGAAATAAGATAGAAGACGCCGGTCGGGATGTTCTGAGTAAGAAAGAATCCTATAGATCAACTGAGCGGAATACCTGAATCTACCATCGGGCCTTCTCCCATTCTTATTGAAGATGAAGAGAAGACATTGGTAAAGTGAGATTTATAATCAGGAAATACCTATTTTATTCTATCTATATAATTAATCAAATAGTTTACTATATATTTTAATATTTTTAAATTGCATTTCGTTTTTTTAGATGGATGACAGAAATGGCACATAAAGGGTTTCTGAGTAAAGCAAACAACTCGAAAGTTATTTTTTTTATTTTTTATACGTCTAACATTACTACTTTATCTACCTCTTATTATCCTGTTTTACTGTACGTCTATATTAGAATTATCTTATTTTATTAATGTATAAAATGCGTCTACTTGATATTGTTTTAAATGTATTTCAAACACAAATTAAAAAAAAGTGATCAAAACAAAATTTCTAAAAGAGGTTAATATTTCTTAAATGACAGTTTATGGTGTTTATACACTAGAAATAGGTATTACTCGTGTTTCTATTTTGGTTGTAATTGGCCTAAATATTTAGGAAATTTATTTGATCACTTGTTATATGTACAGAACAATATTTTATTAAAAAAAAAATAAACAATAAAATACTAAAAAATAAACACTAAAATACTGAATAACAAACTAAACGAAACTTTTCATTAATTAACAAAAAATGTATATGAAAATTAAAATCTTAGCTTAACACTTTGGATGTGTTGTGTCCTAGACAGGCCTTAGCTAATTTAAGCCAATCTTGCATAGCACTTCTAATTGTTCGTTCGGTCGGTTAAGTCTCTTGGTTCACCCCCATTCCTATAACCAAAATGTAACTGCATTTCAGGTGAAATATTTTCTAAAAGCTCCAAAGTTAAATTTGTATTTGTCACGAAAAGATTATTTCAAGAAAAACAAGTTTAAAGTTTTACAATTGCATTGTGATATATGGCTCATGATACGTTCCTATTTGATTAATAGGCATTATTTATCAAAATTGGAAATCAGAACTATCAAAAACAAAAAATATAGCATATTTTAAGTATATTAGGCCATAATAATCATTTTTTGAAAAAATGTGACATGACACCTTTATCCACTTATGTCTTCAATTATTATAAATAATAGAATCAGATGATATATTAATGTCCGAAGTCTTATTAATGTTATCTTCATTGGGGAAAAAAATTGATTTGACTTTAAAGCATCTTGAACATTTTGTGCTATTTTTCTTATTAGATAACGCCGAGACAGGGTTATTTTAGACATTTTATTAAATAAAAAACAACTGACCAAAACAGAGCAAAATAAGTATGCTTGGAATAACTAGGTATCCTAAAAAGTACGTATAGAAATAAGTATAAAAATAAGAGAAACAAAAGTAAGGTTAAGTTTTGGAGTTTCTATAAGCATTTTACACACTGTAATAAAACAATAGTTGTTGTAAAATGCAACAATTATTAAACGAGTAGCTAAATTAAAACATTAATAGAAACTTACCTATGCTTTAAACCAATATCGTAAAAGCCAGGACGCCAAAGCAACATGCAATGCAACTGGGCACAACAACAATACCAACAATTTTACAATAACTTTTTATTACATAAAAACAATTATCGTGATTAGCAACTAGTTAACAGAAAAATAACTTATAATAGCGTGAATTTTCTGATTGATAGCAGGTGCTTCACAGCCACTAGCCACCATCAGTCAGCTGATTCCCGATTCGTCTGCCGGTACCTTACTCCCCTCTCGATTCTCTGCACTACACGCACTTTGGACCAGCCTGACTTAGCTTAAAGCACACCCCGAATCTCACTCACTAAAACGATATGGACTAGTCCACCCCACCATGGTTATTGGCGGGTTATTTAAATGTTCAGGTGTTTGAAATCAGTACAATGGGGAATTTGTTATAAATATTACAGGTAATATAATTAAAAAATATGGTGTAATGTAAATAAATATATCTATAAACTTTTAATTTAAATAAACCTAAATATATTACAATGAATTAATCATTGTAAGGTGTTAAAATAAAAATGCAATCAAGACGACATAATAATATTCAATAAAGTTAATAAAAAAAAAATCTGTTATTATTTTATGATTGCACCCGGTATATGGGATTTAAACAATTCACATATAATAAACCATTTTAAAAAACAAATCACTTTGAACATTATAAAACATTTAAAGCATAAAAAGTTAAACAAAACATTAATTAAAGGAGTTGGAAAATTTGAATTAAAATTGAAACGGAAAACATCTTCATTCAAAGGAATCATGACAGACTATCTCACTGGGAGAAATTTATGAGTTGATACTGTGATAATTTGTTAGTTTGAATATATTTTTCACAGCATAACATATAAAAAGACAACCATAGTAGTGTTGGAGATTTTTACCAGTAAATCAAAAGAATGATGTTTTTACAATATTTGACATTTGGAAACTATGCGAATAAATTTTTCAAACTATAAAAATCTAACTAATTTCTGGTGGCAGGGGATAAAATAGTAGTGATATTATGCTCTTATAGCACCATAAGACATATTGGAATATTTTGGGGCCCATTTTGTCACATTTGATATCATTGAAGATGTACCATTAATTAGCAGTAGAATTTTATATTAAATTGTCTATTTTAGCACATAGGAAGTGAATCTCAATTTGTAAGGGGAATTTGTGAACATTTTAATAACAATTAGTCCTTGCTAAAGGGTAATCTGAGAGAAATATGTGTAAAATACTCATCAGATAACCTAAGTTCAAAAAAAACATTGATTTATGCTAAATGTCATAAAAGAACAGTGTTTGGGGTAATTTTAATTGTATAGAATAGGTTGTACATTAGTTTTAAGCATATTCGGCCGTTCCTAATCCAAAATTTATTATTTTTGTGAAATTCAGAATTCCAAAGTAAGGTTGGAAGTGACAATAAAAGTCAAAATCAGTATCATTTTGACCGTCCTAAGGGAAGGATCGTTGAATGAGCTCTGATCGGCAATTGTTTTAATTGCAAGAGCCTACCAAACATTTGATTTTATTTCTGACGCTGTCAGAAAATAATTTTTGAAAGGTAACCTAAAAAAGTTGCAGGTTGTAAAACACTGAAGCAGACGAAATTTTATTACTTACCGAAAAGGAACAAAACAGGAGAGCCCTGTTTTCTCTCGAAGCCAATCGATGATGTGAAGAAATAGCAGAGCGAGGTGACATATTCCTAAAAAAGAATTATCAGTGAGGTGTTTTTTCATGAAGTAAGATTAGTTATAAACATTATTGATAAATTTCCACTTACTTGCTTTATAGTCAATTTTATTTAAAGTGATTTGAAACACGTAGAAACTTTTTTCTTGTCTAACAGGAGCATTTCTTTGCTCTTCATTAAAAATTCCTAACCTTATTTGAAGACTGACAAGTTCTGACTCTGGTAACTTATTGGTGTTGCCAACCGTGATAACTGTTCTACTGAGGATATTTGAATAGGCAACATCTATTACTAGCATTGTATAATTAGCGTTTAAAAGGTTTTTGAATATTTTCATTGTATTTATCATTTAATTTAAGCCATTTTTCATTCATTTCTATCTCATCTAATTGATTACAAATTACATTATTTCTCTTTTTATTGATTATATCCTACTGAATCTGATTTCTTTGTTTTATTGAAAAGAGTGAGCAATCTGTGAAATCGTAACCTACACACCCTGAGAAAAGAGAGATCTCATGCTGGACAAAATTAATTAAATAAATATATAAAAGATAAGTATTATATTTTTGTTGTAAAATTTTTATGCTCACACCTATTTTCATTATATTTTCATTTTCATTATATTTTACAAGAATTATAAATCATTGTAATATACATATTATTTACTTCTGTCTACTAGTTCATCGTAAACTAGTAATATGCGTTTAAGGTGACTTATATTTAAACGTAGAATAATATAGGTATATTAACCAGTATCCACAAACAAAAGCGTTTAATTTATCTGTTAAAAAAACGTTATGTATAAAAATGGTAGATAGTAAACGGTTAAAAAATCAACCAAGACGAAATTTAAACGGGAGTTATAAACAAAGAACACATGTTGTAATATTATGTAAATTTATACGAATTTAATTTAAATAAACATAAACGTATATTTAGGCCCACTGTATATAAATAGTTCATCAATTTTACAATAACTTTTTATTACATAAAAAAACAATTATCGTGATTAGCAACTAGTTAACAGAAGTATAACTTATAATAGCGTGAATTGTCTGATTGATAGCAGGTGCTTCACAGCCACTAGCCACCATCAGTCAGCTGATTCCCGATCGTCTGCCGGTACCTTACTCCCCTCTCGATTCTCTGCACTACACGCACTTTGGACCAGCCTGACTTAGCTTAAAGCACACCCCGAATCTCACTCACTAAAACGACATGGACTAGTCCACCCCACCATGGTTATTGGCGGGTTATTTAAATGTTCAGGTGTTTGAAATCAGTACAATGGGGAATTTGTTATAAACATTACAGGTAATATAATAGGTTGTACATTAGTTTTAAGCATATTCGGCCGTTCCTAATCCAAAATTTATCATTTTTGTGAAATTCAGAATTCCAAAGTAAGGTTGGAAGTGACAATAAAAGTCAAAATCAGTATCATTTTGACCGTCCTAAGGGAAGGATCGTTGAATGAGCTCTGATCGGCAATTGTTTTAATTGCAAGAGCCTACCAAACATTTGATTTTATTTCTGACGCTGTCAGGTAACCTAAAAAAGTTGGAGGTTGTAAAACACTGAAGCAGACGAAATTTTATTACTTACAGAAAAGGAAAAAACAGGAGAACGTATATTTGGGCCCACTGTATATAAATAGTTCATCGCAAACTAAAAATAGTCGTATATTGTTAACTACATTTAAACGTAGAAAAATTTACAATTATATACCATAGGATGTATACAAAAAACGTATAATATATCTTTTAAAATACATGTATAATAATCGTAAACTGTAAACGTATATGGAATCAACCAATACCAAAATTAAACGAGTATTACTTATAAAATACGTTAGTTATACTAATGTGTGCTGCCTGGGAATGTTTAATTCAAAAATATTTAATAAAACATTTATTTTCAGGCTTTCTTAAGAAGACATCATGAACTGTCAGAAAAAAACTAGTATATCTATAAATATAATAAATGAAAATGCTTCACCTGAAAGATCAAAATCACCACTGCGACCACGGTCTAATGCGATTAACATAATATCAGTGGATGTTTTGGTCCACGCACCAATAGAATAAGAATCATATATTTTAAATACGACTGAAGATTTTTTGACAAATAAGACTAAAAATAGTTCAAGAAAACCGGCTGGATATATTATTTAAACAAATAAGACTAAATATATTTCATCAAAGACAACTGAAGGTATTTTAATAAAAACAACTGAAGATATTTCGACAAATTTAGCTGAATATATTTTGACTAAAGGTTTACAAACAAGCAACAAGGGTGCGTATGCTTGAAAACGAGAGAAACTGAAACTCCCCGGGGAATATATTCACTTTATTTTCACTTTCCCAAAAAATTGGTATTCTTGAAATAACGTGAAAGCCAAGGGAGGAGAAAGTAGATGGTGAAAATAAATACAGAGTTGTCAGATCGTTTTAGATCATCCGACCAATTAGAAACTACGAGCTTTTGACAGCAAATGTCACTTCTGGCATTTTAAAGAATTTAGGTTATTATGATTTCTTTTTATCGACAACGGAATTTTGACTTTTTCACGTATACACATTTTAAAATACTATGGTTGATTAAAAATAATATTAACGGTTTTAAATAATTATCAAACTAAACATTCAAATATCTTGGCAATAATACAAGTAATATTTTTCAAAATGTTTAGTTTTAAAACGTCTTTATTTACAGTTAAAAACTCTACAATTGTAGGAGGTAGGTACCTACCTATTACTTTCCTAAATAATTAATCATTTTAAAAACACGAGTCAAATTTAAAAGATGTTATTACTATTGGAAAAGGGGAGTATTATAGTGTACGGGGATATTTTTACACTACTACCTTTTATAACTAAAGAAGTTGTTGGCTCCATTTTGTCAATTTGTCTAAAATGTATCTGTATTGAATAAAAATTATTCTTATTATTTTCGCGTCTAAATCCATTTTAAAGGGAAAGTAAATAGCACAAATGTATAAATATACCTGAAAACTACTAACAACATCAATGAGGTTATAGTAATATTTTGATTTTTATTTATTTAATTTCTGACAAGCACTGCGCATGCCTGTGAGTTGAATTCTCTCGTTATTTTCATTCTCTCTACCTAAAAGTAGGAGAAAGTTTTGAGAGAAAATTCTCCATCAATTTTGGTGAATTTGATTTCAAGAATACGAATTTTTACAAAGGAGTAGAAAGTAAGAATTTTCTCTCAATATTTCTCACTCCCCGATTTCAAGAATAGGCACCAAGGTACGCATAATTAACTTATCTTTATTTGGGAAATACTTGACAACTCCAGACAGCCCTAAGAGAAATACAGAAAGAATTCCATTTGCAATAACGTCAAAAAAACGTCAAGAAATGTTTTAAAAAAAAAGCTCCAAATAAAAAACAAAGAAGAAAATGAAAAGCAAGAGAGAAAACGAAAACAAGAAGAAAAATTAAATGTTAATGAGAATTTTCAAGTAAAAATAGGCGTCAAGAAAATAAAAAATGTTTTTATGTAAGAATACTATCCTATTAGGAAATAATGGATTTAAATGTGAGACTTGTAAATATTTTTTTCATGAACACTGCATACCAAAAAAACAAGCAATTTATTGTCGATAAGGAAGATACAAATGAGATTTTTCTGTGTCTGATAGTCATGCTTCTATAGAGCCTTACAATAGTTTACATTCTGATTCTGAAGCGGAAGTTGATGAACTTTATAGTGCTTATAAAGCTTCCGTTAATGAAAATAAGTGAATTTCTGTTTCATTGAATATCTAATTCTTTTTGTGACTTGATTTTTGTGAAGTATTAAAATTAAGATACACCTACAGATAAATAATAAGATTTTTTTTATTATTCACTGAATATTTAGTGGTTGTCCAATCACTGCCAGAAAATATTAAAGAGGTTAAAATTAATTTTAAATATATGGGTCTATAGAGTATTAAATGAAATTTCAGAGATAAAAAGTTCCTAAAAAATACCAATTTACAGATATTTCAAGTAATAACAAATCTTAGCTGTCCAATAACTGTATACTTTACCCTATATGGCCTCACTCAGTATATCAGTTTTATGTACAAAAATTATGAAAGCAAATAGAGATTATAGTAGTCCAGGATCCGTAAGTAAGGTCGATCTTCACCCATCTGTTTATTGGATAAAAGTTTTTTTTTATTAAATAAAATATGTTTTAAATATACCGCAAATGGGTTGCCCAAGAAAATACAGTCAGGGTCATTTTTGGCTTTTCTTTCTGCGTACAGATAAGGAAAGTATAGGAATCATAATAAAAGTTACTTATGATGCCATTCTCTATTATTTTGTCTCTATACATAATTTCCCTAAAATGAACCTAATTCGAGATATTTGAGAAAAACTGCAAATTTCGAATTTTGAAGACAACCCAAAAACGGATAAAGAGAAAAACACCAAATTTTAAATATAAGCTTTAATCTATTCTGCGGTAAGCTGAATAAAGTTTAGGCATTGTCGAAGCATCAGGGGAATACTTTACAGGGTGTCGTTTTTTTTATTTTAAGAAAATAAATAGTCTGGACCGTATTTTGCTAGGCAAAGCTTTTGCACTATATGTATAAAAATATTTTATTTAATAAAAAGAAACTTTCATCCATTAAACAGATGGGTGAAGGTCTACCTTACTTCGGATCTTAGACTATAGTAAGTTACGACAAAAAAGGTTTTATTTATCTTTGTGCTAATATTGACAAAAACATGCATTTTATGATAGTGTGAAATTATGAAATAGTGATACCGGACACTCTGTAAATCAGAAACTGTGAAACTTAGAGCTTTGGCGCAACGGAAATATTTGATCCATTGGTTCAAGTTCTTTACTATATCAAAATTTCGCCAAATTCCGAACAAAGGGTATTTTACATTTAAAACGTGCCCCCCCTGCTTTATAAAAATAAAGATAACAGGTAATGGACACTGTCAAGTTGCTGTCTTGTAAGATTTAAAATAACCATATTTTTGTGGGACAATAAAAATAATTTACAAAATAGTACTGAATCCTTGACGTTGAATGTTTTTTTAATAATTAAAAGTTTCGTCGAGGTATACTAAAATGTGATATGGTGGCCACTATTGTGGGACATCCTCTACAATATTAACCGGACATTACCCTGGTGAATTTTTTTTAAATAACAGCCCAGGTGGGGTGTGACAGACTCCAATTTAAAAAAAAAAATTATAGAAAAAACTAAATATCAAATTTCAAAAATTTTAATTAAATAGCATTGTCTGAAGTACATTTGATTGGAAAAATTTTAAAAACTGTGTTAAAGAATAATCGCTGGACATACATAAAAAAAAAAAATAAAAATATCGCGACGAATTGACAACCTCCTCCTTTTTTGAAGTCGGTTAAAAAAATGAACGTGCATCCACAAGGGATTGAAACTTAATCCCATATTTTGCGGGATTGTTGGAAATATACTGCCGAAAAGAACATCTCCCTCGAAAAGATTCTAGTTTTTCATCCAAAGTTATATATTGCCCAGGCAAGTAAGCTTCTTGAGAATTTGAGACGAATTTCTCAAAAACAGGCCTTGTGGGAGCAAGTTTGTCTATTCGCAGTCTCAGTGGTTTCTTCTCAAAATTGTCAAATCTTAGACATAATAAGAGAAATGAATATCTATTATAAGACATTACAACTCGAAATATATCCATTACAGTTCCATTTCACTTCCACAAATCGCGAAAATGACGATGTGAACTTCTAAAGACACCAGCAAGATATAAAAGGCCAAAAATTCCTTTTCTTCGATCGAGTTTTGTTTATCTTTATAATTTTGTGATTTTTGTTAAATTATCAAGTTTGTGCAGTGTATAATGTCAATAAGCATGTTTTCATCAAATAAGAGTTGCCAGCATTCCAACGGTATTTTTGCACTACGAGCACATTGTGTAGTTCCAGGTAGTTTAGTAATTATATTGTCAGCTCTTGTCCTTACTAGACTTGTACTACAGTGTTTGTACCATTTCGTAACTTTATCTCTACCTAAATAATAGTTTTGGTGTATAAAGTGTTGCTGGTCATTCTCTTGCATAGAGATTTTTAACTTCAATGTTTTCTTCCGGATCACTTATTTGGTAACTAATATGACCATAGTTATCATCATCACTTTCAGATCCGCCTACTTTAAATCTCATTTCATATATTCAATAGCCGCTGCCGACTACTTCCATAGATTCTAAAACGAATATAATTAGTATAGGAGACAAACATTTCAATATTTACATCATACTTACAATTGTAAACTAAAAACTTATAACTTTAGATCATTGAAAAATTTATGCAGTCTAATAAAGTTTATAACTTTATAACTCAGGTGGGGTGTCACAGACCCCAGGGCACTTTAAAGATATGTAAATTCTCCTAACTAAACCGACCGACAGAATTGCCGATCGATGTTGTTGACAAAATTATAGGCAACCAAATATACGTACTTGTAGTTTAAGTAATAGTTTAGGTAGGCAGTTTTAATTCGTCTGGGGTCTGAGTAATGCCGGGTTAACCGAGCCCGACCCTGTCGAGGTACGCCACTGACAGATATTTGATTCATTCTGCTCTAACGTGTCACAGCATCAATATATAATTAGGATCATTCCCACAAATATACATAGTGCATTTAAAATAAGATCTTGAAATGTTGCCAGTTTATTAATATCATCAAACCGGACTGGATAAACACACGCACTTTTTTCGAATCAAAATTTTGTTTACGCGACTTGAGGAGTCATTAAAATAATTTGAAAGATTATGGAGGGAATTGACTCTCCGTCAACAATTAACACCAGTTTATTATTTCTAGGTGTTTATTGGAGGCTTCTATCGAATTTATAATCCTTTAAAAAAAATTAAGTGAAGTGAACTTTATATTTTATTTTTAACTCAGATGGAAACTTTTTATATCTAAGAATAAGGTATGTAATACCTCAAGTGACTCTCTTTCTTGTTTTAGTAAGCAGGATAAAATATTAATTCCTAAAAAGGACATGTCATAAAACGTATATGAAATCACCCAATTTCTTACAGAAATATTTTTTAATTAAAAAAAATTCACTTGCAAATAAAAGAACTGTTTTTAATGACAAAATTTGTTTTGTGTGTAAAAAAGTAATAATAGTAATTAATAGAGCATGGTATATCCCAAATAGCCATTTCCCGTGCAGTGATGTCCGTACAAGTGGTGATATCAAAAACCTATTCACGTAGAATTATAAAATATAAAAAACAGATGTAAAAAAGTCGCCAAAGAATTACTACCCAGCAGCAATATCGATTTTTAGCTCAAATAGCTAGAAAAAATCCAACGGTTACTCATCTAGAACTTCAAAAACAACTTCTACCAGCAACATAAATAAGTATATCAGAAAACGACTTAATACCAGATAATTATTTAGTAAAAGACAATGAAGAGTTCCACAGCTAATAAGGCACAACAAAAAACCATCGATGATTATGGTTTTTGGAGTACCAAAATCAGACGATATAAAAATGGCAAAACGTCTAAATTTCGGCTGAAACCAAGATCTATCTTAGATCTGATAACCGGTGACCGATGTTTTAAGAGTCCATGGAAGACAAGTACTAGCAAGTCTTCAAGCTACCCGACCGATTCTAAAATATTAAGGGGGAACAGTGATGTTTTAAAAAAGAGATCATGCTATGGAAAATAACTTAACGAGTCACTCTAGCCATTCGAAATATGGGATAACTAAGTCGTTATATATAAAATTGCTTACATAAATTAGTCAAATAACTTTTAATTTTTAATATTAGACCAAAAATAATTTAAAGAAAATAATAATGACTATTTAGGAAGGTGGGACATTCAATTATTGTTTGAATATAGGATGACCTTTAAACTTTTTGATATCCTTCTAGCTGAAAATAAGTAGTAAATATGGCATTTTGTCGAAAGCGCTTTGCATTTTTTAAATAAAACAATTTTGCACGAAATACAAGTTTTCCTTTCCTAACATAACCTTTAACATTATCAACAGGGGTGTTTAGAAAATGGGCTTGATTAAAATGTTAACAAAAATATTCAATGCACTTCCTTAAAACAACAAATTGTTCAAGTTTATTAACTTGCAAAAAAATTAAAACCTTAATTGTGTAAACAAAATTTAATGTATTCCAATTTAAATATTATTTACTATCTGGTCTGTATGTAACTAATAATTAAATCGGTGAGTTGAAAAAGGATAATATTTCAAATAATGGAAAATTAAACTGGGATAGCAAATGTGTTTAATTTATGTCGACGCATTGATTTACAAAAAGATAATATTTCTGATATACAAAAGTGCAACCGATATCTTAAAAATACGGTTGAGTGGAAAAAAAACATATTCCAGGAATGTTATCGGTTTTCCACTCAATATGATTTACAGAGACCAAGTTGTTTCTTTATCTCACGCATGCAGCGCAAGTTACTCCGTTTAAAATTACTTTATGATTATTATAGGTTATGTTAGATTATATATTGTTTGTGAGAGTAGTTTCAAGTTATTCTTCCCTTTATGTGATAAAGTTTTTTGAATAAAGTGTCAGAGTTAGAGAACCAAGAGGTTGATAAACCTAGAAAAAAGAAAGGTAAAGTCAATAAGTCAGAACATAGCAAAGAAAAAGAAAAATTGGCTAGAAGCAAGGTCGAAGAATTCGTCACTATTACAGTACTCTTAGTTGAGGCTAAAACAACGGGACCAAACTGTTGTTGACGTAATAAATGCATAGACAATTTCTCAAATGAAAATAAACAAGCAATAATCACGTCTTTATACAATGGGTAATTGAAAAATGAAAAAAAAAAAAATCTACTTGATGGATATGATAGGCATCGTCCTACCCAAGCAGACTCAAAGCAAATCCCTTTTTCTTTTACATATTTCGCTATGCAAGGCAATATTTATATTAAAGTATGCCGTAATGCATTCACTAGCTTGCATGCTATATCTAATAAAGCATTAGCTTGACTGACACATCTGCTGAATGCAAACGAATTACCAAGAGATGATAGTAGTCGACATTCCAACAAGGCACGTGCAATACTAGCCTCTGTTACTGATGAAATACATAATCACATCAAATCATTTCCAACTCATATTTCTCATTATAGTTCTAAGTCTGTAACTTAACTTGAAACAGTCTTGACAACGACAAAAATGCATAACCTATTCTAGGAAAAATTCCCTCAATACAAAAGAGTGGTGAAATATGAATATTACTACAAATTTGGCCGATCAAAGGTAGATGTTTGTTCTACCTATGAAGAGTTAAATAACAAGATCAAATCAACTTTTTTAAATGATGGCGCAAAACGTGTCACTGCTGCTGAATTCATAGTGCATAAACGAAGGGCAACGAAGTTTTATACCAAGCTGAAGAAGGTGTAAGAGTTGAGCAAAACTGACCCAAAATTAGTGGAAAAGCATTTGACTATATGTAAAATTTGCCTCTGCTCTTAATGCCTGTGCAAAAGATGTTTTACCTGATAAAACTATGGTATTATGTGTTTAATATTCAAAACTTCAAAACTAGAACGTCTATATTTTATAACTATCCAGAAGGAGAATGCAAGGCCTAATGAGGTTTGCACTTTTGTACTAGATTTTATTGAAAAGTCTGTTCCAGAGGAAGTAGAAATTCTTCATGTTTTTTGTGATGAGTGCGGTGGACAAAACCGCAACCTCACTCTTACGAGTTTGTTGCTTATTCTAACAATAAGGGGTCGTATCAAAGAGGTTAACCTATACTATCCTGTTAGGGATCAGAGTTTTATACTCTGTGACAGGACTTTTAGTGTGGTCAAACGTGTAGTACGTAAACATGATCGAATTTATTCACCTAGACAGTACAAGAAAATTTTATAAAATGCTAAAAACTGGTGGCCTCATTATTTAAAAAAAAACCTGTACAAGTACGCCTCCTACTAAATCAACCGTCAAAGTACCTTTAACTATTAGTAAATACAGACATATGGTCCTCAAACAGACAGCAAGAGGATATGTACAGTGTGGTGAGTACATAGACGGTTTTTGTGTCAACAAATTTAAATTGAGTAAGGTTGACGACGTGCCTCTACCTAGTACAAGGGCATATATACAAAAGTCCCAATAACACAGAAGAAGATTGAAAATTTTTCAATGCATATCTGAAGACTGTCTTCCATTCTTCGAAGAAAAACTCACGTGGCTCACTGCAGAAGGTCACGGTAAAGATTGATATACAATGCCAAGTTTGAGAGGAAAGTTTTTCCTATAATTTTAGTGAAAAAACAAGTTCTTTTTCGATAAAAAATAAAAATTTGTTTAAAACTTTGCTATTTTGAGTAAAAAAAGGATAATATTCCAAATATTAAAACTTTAATTCAGGTAAATAAATTAATAAAAAATTCAAATTTATTACTAAAATACTTTTACATAGGACTACAAGAGAATAATAGATAATTTTTTGTTACACTAAAAATAAAGCTGTAAAACAGTTTTTTTTTTTTTTATTTACCAAAAGTTAAGATTTTGGAATATTATCCTTTTTCCACTTACCGATTTAATTGATGTTTGAGTTTAAAGAGACGTTGTTTTATATTTTCATTATATTTTGTTCTTAAAACCCTTAAGCCCCTTTCTGCTATTCAGGCCTTTCTAAGGCCTCATTTTTTCCCTATACCAAGAAGAGTTACCCCAAAAACACTTTTTTATCCGTATATGCCGGACGGTGTAGAAGTTTGCAGGAAATGTTGTAACAACCAACTAGCCTAGAGGACCATTTTTAACTACTGATAGGTCCTTAGCTACTGTTGTTAATATACTATTAAGGAACTGAAGCAGCACTATCACAATCCAAAGGGTCCTGGAGTCCAGAAGGAACATCAATTCCCAAAAGAAGTTTTTTTAAAAAAATAAATAAGGCAACAATATCTAGAATATCCATATATTTAAAAGTTTTAGGTCCTTCCAGTTTTCAAGAAAAAAAAATCAAAGGGCTTTAAATATTGAAATATCACAATGAAAATAAATGCATTCCTCAACAGCACTATTCTTAATATAATCCCCAAATTTAAGCTGTTAATGTCTTGTTAATTTTTTTAAATTCGCCGAAATTAGTGGGTAAAACGCTCCTTAAGTGAAGTTTTCTGATGTAACGCGTCTGTAACTATCGTATCGTACACTCTTAGTCATCATTCGTTTCTTGCAACAATTTACACTAGTTTACACCAGAAGATAGTATTTAACGAGGCGTTTTAGTCACTAGTTTTAACGAATTTAAAAAAATCATTAAGAAAAGATTAAGAGCTTAAATTTGGGGACTATATTAAGAATAGTGCTGTTGAGGAATACGTTTATTTTTATTATGATATTTTAATATTTAAAGCCCTTTGTTTTTTTTTTTTTTTTTGAAAACTGAAAGGACTTAAAACTTTAAAATATATGCATGTTCTAGATATTGTTATCTTATTTATTTTCCCAAAACTTTAATTTTCTAAAAAAATCACTTTTTGAAATATGCTTCTCCAAAAATTATAAAGGGTGCTATAATCACCTTAAATAAATAATGAATAAACGTTATGCTGTATAATTTTAAGTGCATAAATAAGCTCTTACTATTTTTTAAAGAAAAATATATTTTAATCGGTAAATTACAATCAATTACCTATAATATTTAAGTAAATTTATATTATCTACGCCTATATGATGTAAGCACTTCGCTGGTACCTTGGTTTGTTAGTCTTTCGTCAAAACAAAGGCGATGCTAACAGATGACAATTACTTATCTAGCTTATTCATTCATCTGAGTAAAAACCACAATTAACATAACATTTCTTTTAAATTCGTTTATTATAAAGAATCTATAATTAATTAGTATTAGTATTTGCGTGTTATATATCTACGTACTTTTTATTTTAATACCTATGTACAATAATGTACACGTCTATACTTTTTTTTGCTAAAGCGATTATTATTTCATTACGACACGTGAAATCTAAACCATTTATAATTAACTCATTAAGCTATTTTTGGTCAAATCGAATCATTACCTAATAAATATAATAACTTTAATATTTCAGATAACGTCAATAAAAAAGATAGTTAACCGTTAGATCGGTCAACAGAATAAATCTTAAATAAAAATCTTAAAAGTTATTTGTTAAAAATAAACTCAAAATTTTAGAAACATTACAGTCAATAATCAAATTGAATTAGTTCTCTAGTAACAATGTAACATCTTTAGTAATGGGAAGCGGGTATCTATCTGGAATAGTTCGATTGTTTTAATTACGAAACTCATCACATGGACGCCAATCTCCATTCTTTTTCTCCACTACATGTAGTGCAGAGGCTCAATTACTTTTTGAAACTCTACAGAGAATATAGTTAAAATTAATCTTTAGCTGATTTTAGTTGAGGCACAGAAGAAAGTTCTTTATCCTGTGGTTGAGGTACTTACAACTTTTGTCAAATTTGACTGTGAAATTTTGTGCTTGTAAATACGATCTGATATTTTTGGATCGATTTTAGATTTGAATGCAGTGATTTTTATAGATAGTGGTCTATATAAATTGCAGTGAAAAGCGGTGTGACAAAGTCAAGTAAATGTCTTCTTTGAATTTCTGCAAGTAGGTCATAATGTTTAGATACCTGCTCCTAATAATGGTCTAGAAATATTAGATATGAGTTTTTTTTTTAAATACTTTATATCAGGCGTTTATTAATATTACAATCTGATCAAGAGTTGGTCAATGAGTAATTTTAACTTAACTTAAACTTAAATAAAATAAAACTTAAATAACTTCTTATCAGGTTTATGTCACCAAGAAGCTGGATTGCCTCAACGTTAATACGTTGTTGGAGCCGTTGTTCGTGACTCCTAGCTAATTTAGCGATAGTCTGGTCAACAGTGTCTAAGTGTCTAAGTGAAGGTCTCGATGAAGATCACTGTTTCTAATGTAACAAGGAGCATGGACAATACTTTGCTGTGGGATCTCTGGATTATTAGAATATTACTGTAGCTGGAATAATCCCAGAGCTGAGTGCCATAGGTCCAAGTTGGTTTGAGAACTAATTTATATAATATAAATTTTGTTATATTATGTAGATAGGCGGGAATGCCTACCAAGTAACCAGTACATTTTCTTAAATTTTATATCTAACTCTTGTCTTTTTCTTTTAACATGAACCTTCCAGCGATGTTTTGGATCTAATATAATACCTAGATATTTTGCCAAGTTACCATAAGGAACCTGGGCAATATTTATGTTAATTGGTACTCGCTGACCATTTTTGTTAGTACAATTAATATTAATTTGGTTTAGTTTAGTTTAATACGCCATCTTTTGGTACAATAATGATTTGATATATGATGTAAGCACTTCGTTTGTACTAAGAGTGAGATGATTAATCTGAATTCATGTCTTGTATCACCCTTCTTGATGATGCTTAATTGCTTCTCTAATTATTACGCTACACCCTCTTGCTACATTTTGGGGATAAATGATATGATAAACCTTATATACCCTAAATTTAATAAAGGACTAATTGGTAAAGTGAGTCCCTGAAACATATTTAACTGTTGTTTAATCTAATATTTTAGTTTTGGAGTAGCAGATATAATGTTAAAGCCACGACTTTTGAAATCACTAATGTGGTGCAGTTCATATGCCATTACTTTAATTGGTCAGCTATAGTTAAAACAAACGCCAATATTGAAACTCCAAAAATATTGCCCAAATATTGCAAAAGAACTATTGTTAGCTACATACAAATTTAAATTAGATCTATTGCCTTTATCACAAGATCTTGGTAAAAGAAGAGATTAATATGCACAAACCAGTTATTACAGTATTTTTATCCTTGTTAATATGGTGGCTAGAGTGTGCCGCTAAAGTTTTAAAGTTTTCCAAAGGGGAATTTGTTATTTTGAAATCACAAGGACTTATACATTTATGAGCTTTGGATTTAAACTTTTAATGATACCAAATGTTCTTCGATGCGAACGATTCTCTGGAATAAGATCACCTACTTTAAAACCTAGATACAATATGTTTCTTAATATCAACATCCACTTTTTTATGCTTTAATTTGTTTGGTAAGTTTAGCTCTATCGCTTTTGACAATAAAAGTAGGAGTAACTATTGGCGTTTACCAAGTGATTTTTGTCTGCGATTTCAGTTAGTTTGTTTAATATTGTATTAGAGGAAAGTCGGGTATTATCGAACAGCGGGTGGTATCGGACAGCGGATGGTATTGGACAGTTGGGATTTTGACTAATTGCCGCCATTAAACCAGTACTTCTATTCTCTTGTAAGCGAACGCTGCATCGTTCGGTGTTTATTGTGGATTTTGTGAAAATTAAAGTGTGTGGGGCAGCACATAGATAACTTTTCACGCTTGAATCTTAATCAAATGTAAGTATACCTAGATTTTTAGTCATGTGAAACATGTATCAATAAAATATTAATTTCAATTATGGTTATATCGATATTAGGAACCATCTATTTTATAGTTTGTTTTTTGGTTCGCGTCGTTCGGTTGGTATCGGGCACTTTTATTTTCGGTGGTATAGGACCGACCGACCGACCGACCGACCGACCGACCGACCGACCGACCGACCGACCGACCGACCGACCGATCGACGGCTTTGGAGTTGACGATTTAAACGTTACATGAAAATATGTCTTGAAAAACATAACCCCAAAATGTGCTACTTAGCAAGCTGCTTAATACTATTGCTTTAATTGCGATTTTAATATGAAAATTGTTCTGATTGGTTTATTGCTAATTTCTCAAACAACTACGGAGATGAATTTATTAAAGGTACTCACCTGGATTGACACTAAAAAAACTCACATAAATATTGGTTATTTTACAACACACGCTCTAGAGGTATAAACAAAACCCAACTGAGATACCAAGTTGGTCACCATCTAGTATGGCATTTATTTAAAATATTATAGTTTAAAATATTTTTGATCTAATATGTGTAAACCAATCACAAACATATTTAGAGAAATCAATTTATTTTGCTGTAGTACATTTTAATTTTAATGTGGTTTCAGAGCTTCGGAGTTTGACAATTTTGATTTAAAATGTGAAAAACAAAGTGAAAAGAAATACCAAATTGTGTTTTTAAGTTAGCACTACCTTAAAGACATTAAAAACGTCCTTTGTATGCTTAAAGAAATAGATTTTATGTGTTTTTAAAAAATATATTATTGAGTTTCAGTAATTTCCACTTTTCACAAAAGTTCTTAATAAGAAGTTCTGCATTACTTAAAAATCTCTCACAAAGATGAACATTGAAAAATTCAAAAATTTCCAATAAACTCTTTAGTTCTGGATTATTTGCTGAATGAAGAAAATCGAAATCACTTAAAAACAAGTGAAATTATTTAAATTTGAGAATAATTTTTAGTTCCCATCAATGTTTTTAATTCATATTTTGCTCTATATGGAAATTTAAAAATATTTTACTCTTCTTCATAAATCAATATTTTTTATTTTCCCTACCATCTATATTTTACAAAATTTGATGATTGATACTGGATTTCCATGTGACTTTTTGTTAAGCCCTTTTTTGTTAAATTTAAGCTAATAAACTTTTTTCCCATTTGTATAGAACTTTTTGGGATATAAATAAGTCTATTCTTTTTAAAACATAATTAATTGTAAACATATGCAAATGGCATTTTTTATTATATTCAACATTAATTAGGTATATAATAAAACTATAATATAAAGAAACGCCTACCACTTCAACTTCTTGCAAACTGCAAACAATAAGATTATTCAATTTTAAGGGCGACACTGGTACACCTTGCAATGACATTTACTGTACGCCAGATGCCGCGCTTGAGAATCCACATCGGATGCATTTTTTACATTTCAAGCGTTTTTTTATCTACATTGGACGCATCTAATATATCTACATCTGCGTTTATTTATTCCAGATGTACCTGTGCAGATTACATTTTTTACATCTCGATTTGAAATGAGATGTGAATGAGATGTTCGTTCAATGCCAGAAAGTAAGTGTTCTGTGAAGCCAAATTTGTCAATTTATCCTTTGTTTATGCTAGCGTGAATATAAAAGTGATTAGTTCGTTTAATTTTTGTTTATATTTCAAATTTAGGTTGATTTGTAATCTCAAAAGTCAAATTTAAAAAGTATAAACTTCTATCTTGTCATTGACATTTTATTACATAACCAATAAAGTCTAGAGCGTTTTTTTATTATATCTACATTCAGATCTAATTTACTATCACGTGATAAAAAATTCACAACATCTCAGATGCATCCGATGTGGATTCTCAAACGCGGCAATTGTATCAGCGGGTACTTTCCCCTTCCGCATGAAGTTGATCATCTGTATGTACTCTGTGCTTCTAGAACAAGTGAGAGAAAATCTAATAAATTTAACTTTCGTCTCTAGTGACGAAAATAAGTTTCACAATATTCATCTCATAACTACATTGTTTTAAACGCTTATAATTTGTAATAATAAAATAAAAGAATGCGAATTAAAATCTAAATGCGTTTATTTTACTTTTATTAAATTAAAAACAAAATATTACAGAAATAGTTTAAAAATTTAGTTTCACTTGTTTATTTGAAGTTTTATCGTTCATTATTCAGGACTGTCAGTATCAGTAGTTAAATAGTGAGCAGTTAAGATTTTTTGTTCCTTTCAATACACAGAAAAAAAGGTGTACTTTATTCAAGATGAATGGTCTTATTTCAATGCTTTGTTGTGTTTGTATATCCGCAAGTAAAACTCGTCTCGATTTGAAATTCTAGTAATATTTATTCAACAATAGCTAATAAGCCTTCCTTCAAGATTAGAATCAACTTACCCTAACCAAAATACCTCTAATTAAATGAAGAGTATCTATTGTTCAATTGCAGTATTATCTTAGATAAAAGAGACCAGAGATATAACATACACCGGTTTTAAACCTGCGCAAATGTTGCCAATTTCTAAAGAAGGGTTAACGAAGTGGGGGAACTGGGCGGCGACACGCGGCGACCCGAACTCTGTGACAGGGACCGGACTTTGTTTATTAGCAACTTAATGAACTATTAGGTTTATTTAAAAGGTGTTTAATCGAATTTTGTATTATGAAATCAAATTATCGTGATTTTTTAATATCAAACAGATGCCACGACATTTTATGTAAAGAGAAGACCTTTTATAGAATATTTCATTAGCGTTTATTTACTACGGACTTTTCTGCAAGAGATTACAGTAAAATGTTGAAATAGAATATATTGTTAATAAAGCAAAAAATGTTACTCATTGTCTACGAGTATTATACAAATAGCATGTGCGCAGGCTAATACTGCAAATCTACCCTTATGAGTTGAACATTATATTTTTTCTACGGCTATTACATATTATTAAAAATTAGTCACAATGCTGTTTTGTATTGTAACCTCAGAAAAAGTATATTAAGGCTTCTTTCTTTAAGAATATTGTTTATTATAAAGGATGAGTCACATAAAACTCTAGAAATGCATATGTCTGAAACCAGATAACATTTTAAAATTTAAATCTATTAAAAGTCATTTGGTCGCTAGGGATGAGTGATTATCGAAATAAATTATCGATAATTGAAAATAATCGATTATTTTCGATCAATAGATTATTTTCAAACAATATATTTTTTGCCATTTCCTTTAAAATCGACTACTTGATTATCTTTGAAAAATCAAAAATAATCGATTAATTAAAAAGCCAATTAACCGATAAATCAGTGTTTACAAAATATAATATAAATAGAATTATCGTTTATTTTAAATAATCGATTATTTTCAAATAAACCATTTTTTTTCGTCCATGGAAACAGATTATTCGATAATCTTTGAAAAATCGAAAATAATCGATTAATCAAAAATAATCAATTAATTAAAAAGTCGATTAACTGATAAATCGATTTAAAAAAAAACAGAATGATCGATTATTTTAAATAATTGATTATTTTCGATCAATCGATTATTATCAATAATCTATTTTTATTGTATTTCCTTTAAAATCGTTAATTCGATTATCTTTGAAATACCGAAAATAATCGATAATTCCAAAATAATCGCCTAATCGAAAATAATCAATTAATTAAGAAGCCGATTCTATGATAAATCGATCATTACCAATAATCTATTTTATTGTATTCCAAAAATATTCGATTAATTAAAAAGTCGATTAACTGACAAATCGATTTTCAAAAAAAACAGAATGATCGATTATTTTAAATAATCGATTATTTTCGATCAATCGATTATTATCAATAATCTATTTTTATTGTATTTCCTTTAAAATCGATAATTCGGTTATCTTTGAAATACCAAAAATAATCAATAATTCCAAAATAATCGCCTAATCGAAAATAACCAATTAATTAAGAAACCGATTCTATGATAAATCGATTTTCCAAAAAATAAAACGAATTATCTAATATTTTCTAATAATCCATTTTTCATATTTCCTTTGAAATTGATTATTCGATTATCGAAAATAATTGATTATTAAAAAGCTGATTATCCAATAAATCGATAATTTTAAAAAAATAACCAAAATATCGATTATGTAAAATAACCGATTATATTCAATCGATTATTTTCATATAATATCTTTGAAAAATCGAAAATAATCAAATAATTAAAAAACCGATTAAACGATAAATTGATAATTTTGAATAAATGTACTTTTTCTGTATTTCCTTTAAAATCGATTAATACATTATCTTAAAAAAAAACGAAAATAATTTATTAAAAACAGCGGATAAATCGATTTTCATTAAAAAATATCAGAATTATCGATAAATCGATTATTTTTGTAACCCCTATCGGTCGCTTGCTTTTATCTGAGCATTTAGCTCCAAAATTTAGAGATTCGGATTTTTTGATCCAGTTATCTTTGAAATCGCATTCGCTTGTATAATAAATAAATATTGCTAAATTTTGGATTTTTTTTAGTAAACGAAAATTATGTTCGAGTTGTTTAGGGGTTTGTAATGTAACATTTTATTAACGTGACTAAGGGTTGATTCAACCGTTGTGTTAAACGAAGTTTAAAATGACATTTTTACAATAACACTGTCATTTTTATCTCCGTTTAACACAACGGTGGAATCGGACCTAACTCCTGTAACTTTAGTATTTTTTTTTTGTTTATACTAGATTACTTTGTTTTAAGACTGAAAATTCAATGTCACTTTCGATTTGACCGCAAATAAGATGAACCTTGAAATTTTAAGTAGGTCATCCTGTATTTCATCTAATATTCTTATAAAAATACCTTATAAAAATACCTTATAAAAATTAAATTTAGCTAGCAACTATGATTCTTTACCTCTTATTTATCTACCAAAAAGGGCTAAAAACTACCTTTAGAAAACATTCTTATAAAACTACTTTTTAAATACAAAATTTCGTTAGCAATAATGCCTATTTACTATTTATTTAAATTAAATGTTCAAAATTTTACCCTTTTGTAAATTTATGTAAGTAATATGAAATCTGATGCTTAATATTTATTGAAACCCCTTAATGCGGATCTGAAGTATTCAGCCCAGAGAATCATGGCGCTTTATGTCAAAACGTTAATAAATATTTACCGCTGAAAACGAATATATTCATAACAGTAGTACTTGTATTATAAGTACATACAATTTTTCAAGATACATCGTGACATTTTGAACTTGAAATTGAATAACTAGAACACTTTAAATTGCTAAAATACCAACAAATAAATCAAAAAACAGCTGTCAATGGTGATTAAACTCAGGTGGAGGTGTGATCGCTGAATGGAAATCGGAGCAATTCGGGTGGCGTCGTGCAACAATGATTTTCAATTGGTGGGTTACTTTGGCTTAAAATAGACTGCATGCGCAGTGTGCAATGTTACATCTTCGGTCTCTTTAATCTAAGAGTATTATGTATATCTTGAATGAAATAGTCTTACACTTGTTTTAAATATACTTTATTTATATTCAATAATACCATGTTGTTAAATCCAATACTACTAAATTTGTTACAACAATAATATGATCTTTGCCATACATATATCGCCGTTCCGGTGGAATAACGACGTAATTGCAATTTTTTGCAAAATCGAGTTATTGCCATAAATGGACCCAAAAAAACAGTGTTTATTTGGTAAAATAAAGACGTACGTGTAGTACCAATTTTTTCCGCCAGATAGAAGTTGTGCGCATATTTCGCGAAAACAGCGCCGCAAGTGTCAGTTGTTTCTCAACCGCGGAGTGAAACGGACGTTGCTAAGAGGAATAAAGACGCAAGTGATAATTTTGCATATCAGAATACGATTAGTTTCCAAGCTTTTGGGAAAACAAAGACGTAAGTGTATTATGTGGCCGTATTCGACTAAATATAGTTTGCTTAAAAGCCAAAAATACAAGAAAAAATGCCATAAGTGTACTTTATTCCTTTTTTGAAAAAGGTTTTTTCTTAACTAAAATTTGCGTAACTGTAGCAAAGTATGTATAGAAATTATATTTTTTGTTTAATTTTAGATAAGACAAGCCTAGTTATTGTTGCGCTTTTTGTCTTTAATAAGTAGCTGGATACTACCTTCTTATTAAAATAAATTTAAAACAATTATAAAATAGAAGTTATCTGTTAATGGATTTGTCTTTAATTATTTTTAGATTCCTAATTATTACCTATCTGTATCCTGTGAAACGATTTGCAATAAAGTCAATAACACATATATTTTTAATCCGCGGGCATGTGCAAAACGAAACAGATGCTATCCATAGCATAATTGAAAAAAAAATTAGAAGATTAAAAAAGTCTGGACCCATTTATGTCCCAGACTAATATGTATCGATGATCCGTGATGCAAAAAAAAGGAAATAAGATTGATGTTAAAGAAATGGGATTTAAAAGTTTCTATGATCTGAAAACATTATTTGACGACATGGGCCTAACATTGCTAAAAATGTTGATGGTAATGAATTTAAAATAAATGAAGTTAAGATTTTGGAGTTTCAGAAAGAAAGTGAATTAATTCGCTATAAAACTAGCTATGGGCAAGCTGAATGGTCTTCTTTAAATTTCAAAGCTAAAAGAAGACGGTCCGAACTACAAGATATTAAAAATCCTAGACTTAAAAAAGCTTACTCAAAGCCTTTGCAGTTATCCGAAAATAAAAAAGGGATATAAAAAGTTTAATAGAGAGCAAGCTGATACCAACATTCTACAGATACTTTTATTTTAAAATAAGTATTTTTAAAGTTACATTCTCTAATAAGGTATAGTTAGTTACATTTTAATTTTTGTGAATTGTGAATTATAAGCTTAGTTTTTTATTTTGTTATGTATTTTTGTTGTAATAAAAAGGACACAACTCGTAACGTGATCTTTCATTTTTGGTCAAACAAAGACCCAACTATCAAAATCCATTTTTGCCTTAAGGGCACGGAAAAGCCACATATTCCATTTTATTCTACCTATTTAACAAGCTACTTTCTCACAAAATTACGATTATCATAAAAACTTTCTTTTAGAAATAATTAATTAAAGGAAAAGTAAATTGTTTTTTGTCTCTCCTGAAAGTTTTACCAATTTGCAGTTACGTCGATATTTCACTGGAATGGCGATATATAGATTTTGGTTGAATTATAGGATAGTTTCATTAAAGAAATTAATAGTCTTGAAATAAGAAGTTCTACACTTTTTTTAAATATACATTATTTATATTCAACAATACCTTGTTCTTAAATCCAATACAACTAAATTTGTTACAACAATAATATGATCTTTGACATAAATATATTGATTTTGGTTGAATTATAGGATAGTTTCATTGAAGAAATTAATAATCTTGAAATGAGATCAGGCTCTTCTTGCTTTTTAATAGGGTTCTTACTAGTACCTATCCACCGAAAAACATTTTTCAAAATTGTTTTTAGTTAATATACCAAATTCCTCTGTCCTCTGAGGTGTCCTACCTATAATTAATAAAAAAATAATAATTTTTTAACTTCACAACTTAAATGGAACATAAAAGTTTGTCCTACTAAGATAAGAGGTCGTATCTACAAAATGAATATTTTTAGTAAATGTGGGTAGGTAGATAAGTACGTTCTTTTAGACTTCGCAAATAAGTTTTGCATATTTTACTAACCTTTTCTTATAATTATAGTAAATATTTTCTTATGCAAATATGCCTTTATTATTTTGTGTTATAATAAAATTAAATATAAGCTTTATAAATTTGTAAGAATCTTGCAATCAGAATTTTCGTAGATACGACCTCTTGTTTAAGCAAGGCAGAAGTCGTCTTTTCAAAAAGTCGTCATCCAGCATCATACATTTTTTTTACTTCTATCCCAGTTTGTTTCGTGTTCTTATGATTATAAATTTACTTATATATAATAATACCTAACAAGAAGTGAACTAAATATACTTATATTTAAATATTGGTATCAGGTCGCTGAGGCCCCATTTATTTAATAAATGTTCCATTTCAATTTAATTTATTCATACACTTATTAATTAAATCACAAAGAATTTCTAACAAAATGTAAAATGCAACCCTAACGATACGATGCAAACATGTTAGAAAATGGATAATAGGATGAACATGTGCTAATGCCAATTTGCCAGATTCTCTATAAATGCGTTGTGTCTCTGACTTCCGAATAATAAGTATCACATCTCAACATGTGGCAGTCATATATCTACCGTATCAGTGCAGAGGTTGCATTTTAAAATAAGTTTCAGCTGGCAACACCATGCAGTGAATTAGTACTAGCTAATCTTTTGTGAAGTACATAGGTTTTTGATTCGAATTGTTTAATTCTTGTTCTAAAATTTAAATGATTTGAATCGAATCCTTTTATAACATTAAATCAAGTACGCAATAGTCGGTTTTAAGAGTATATCATACTTATAATAAACGTAAGAGCTTTCTTGGATTAATTCACAATTTTATACTTGAATGAAATAATTTATTTTCAGATTAATTATTATAACTCTTAAAATACAAGAATATGCCTATACTTCACTCAACATTTATTTTCTTATTGTCTCGAGAAATATTATTTGAAGCAAACTCTGCTTTATTTCAAACACATGTAATCTTCCAAGTGTAAAACTTTTGTTGTATGTAGATGATAATTTTTTTCTGTGTACAAACTAAAGCAATTTAGTTTTTTTTTATTTTAGCAAATGGCATTATAGAACTCGCGAATATTACCAACCTCAACTTCGCCTTAATTGGTAAATTATTTACATGCTTTAAAATATTAAAATATTGTTATCATATCAGTAAAAAAATATACGAGGACTACATCAAATTGTAATTATCAAATCGCATTTATTTTGAGACAAATTTTATAATGAAATTTTCTACCTATCAATTTCACTCCAACCTGTATATTTTATCAACCATAGGCAACTGAACTGATTAATGGGATGACTAAAACATTTTATAAACCCATCTAAACAATCTGACAAATATTTTTTACGATCTTGATTCTCCGTTTACTGGTCTAACAAATAAAAATTAATTGAGTTAAGCTATAAGTAATCGCAGGAAGAAAATATTCACCAATAAATACACCAAACACGTTTTAATGACAGCATGTAATGATGTCATAATTGCTAAGAAATTACATTAAAATAATATCAACATTATTATTTATAACTAGCTGTGTCCTTGAACTTTTAATTGGCGCTTATGTTTCCTGTGCCTATGGGACAAATATCGAAACCTTTTTCTGTAGAAATTTGTTTAAAAAAACATGAATGATTATTAGTTGTTAATTGATATGATATATTTTTCTACTGTTATTATCCAAAGTATGCTTTAATCTCATATAAACAAATAAAATATAGATAAGTAACGGTCTGTATTAGTTTAAAGCCAGTATCTATCGTTTTTACTATTACTTTCTCTTTCTCCTGAATATTTTGGTCTGATTCGTCTATTTCAAGTAGTAGGGTCAAAATTTAGACACATCTGTGATAGTGTAAACAAGTTAGATGTTGAGACTAAAAAAATTGTTTACAAGCATTTTTCAACAAAAATGCACTAGGAGTAACGTTCTAAACAACATAATAAAAGTCCCATGGAATATGTCTGTGGCAAGTTAAAAAACAACGGCCGACATTTTGTTTTTTACATTTTATTACAAAAATCCTAAAAACTATCAGGTTTATGAGGGAACATCAAAAGATCTGTTTTATTCAAAATGCAAAAGTACATTTGGTGATATATCATATATTCAAATAATTCGTCGCTGTTATTATCAAGGGGCCTATCTCAATTTTTACAACTTTTTAGGAGAGCGGTTTAAAGAAAACTGTGGTGATCATTATGGCTGTATCACTGACATTTAAATCTTATTTCAATTTATTTCTTTACAATAACGTAGCTAAATTAAATTTTTTAAAGTTATACGTGTTTTGTTTTAAAAAATATTTATTAAGGAAGTTCACTCGCGACAGTCGTACACAAAAATATCCCCCTATAGTGAGATTCTTAAATCTAAAGAAAGATTATTTTTATAACAGACTGTACACACAACACATGTGATCCTATATATACAAATGTGGTATTATATCGCGTAAAATCCATCCGGCAACGTCGCGAATATATTGTGAAACGACAACTGTATTCATAAAGTAAAATAAATGTAAATATCAAAATGTTTCATTGTCAGAATCAATTAATTGCGAGATAAAGGAAAATTTGTTAAGCAGAACGTCCCCAACAAACGCAAAAAATCAATTTTGGCTATGAATAATGCAAAAAAATTGAGAAAGGAAACCCCAAGCTTGAGAAATAACCTGTGCAGTGGTCGCATCGTGGAATTACGAGAGTTGGGAAAACATTTAAAATGTTGCTTGTGTGAAAGAGTTCTTTCTCTTGAAAATATTACAAATGAAACACGAAAGGGCCTTTATTCAATTTTAAATGTTAAATGTAATCAATGTAATATTAAAACTATAGTACCTACGGACAAAGTTCATGCAACAAAAAGTGAATTTAGGCATTCAGCTGTCAATACTAAAGCAGTTCTAGGTAAATTTTAAAAAAATACATAAGTATTTGTTATATTTATAATTTTTTTATTATAATTAATATAATTTTATTTATTTAAAGTTGCTGTCCTTTCAGGGTTTGGTCAAACTGCTTTAAATACATTTCTTGCTGTCATGAACGTTCCTACGATATTATCAATACTACAAAAAATCATTACTTTTATTTTTTTTTATGACTTCCTCATACTAGTAAGTTAAAATTTTAAATTACTTTATATTCATTTTTTTACTGTATTTTATTTTGAAGGCATGTTTAAATAAAATTATATTCATCTTTTGCATATTTATTTAATTTTGAAGACATGTTTAAATACATTTATATTTAAATTGTTAAATCATATCAACCTAAAGTATAAACAACGTCCCTTCCCAGAAGGCCTCCATAAAGTGATAAACTTGACCTGTCCGCGGCAATAAAAAGGTTGAGAAGCACTGTTCTAACACACATTTGAATAAGCGAGCGTTGAGTGTATCGATTACAACGTTGCCAACTTGTAATCACAATACGCCACAATGCGTCGACTGCTTTAAGAACATTTTTATTTTAAAAATCTATATTTCTTTATCAAAACGGTAAAAAAATTCAGCGTTTTTTTAGAAAATTTAATAACTTATTGATTTACATTACATTAGTTTTTAAATAATATGGTAAAAACCGTTTTCGAGATATCTTGAAATAAATGCAATGATTGTGTACATGGCAGGGCTTCAAGAGTGTTAATTATGCACATTTTGATTGTTAATATCTCATTTTACAGACGGTCAAACATTTTTATTTTTTTTTTAGGTACCTACATAAAAGACACTTTCATTAACATCATATTTCAATTTTATTGAATTCTTAAGAAAGGACGTTTTACGAGTGAACTACCTTAAGATAGGCCCTTTCGTAAAAACAGCAATACGTTCTGGTTTGTATATTAATCCACATATGCCCCTCTGCTATTAATACCAAATGTGGTTTTCAATAAAAAGGTATGCAATTTTTTTAAATTTTAGTGTTTATTTTTATTAAAATGAAAAAAAAAACAGGCAAAACATACAAAAGTGTTTCTTAGAACGTATGTCAAAGAATACCAGTCTGAGTAATTTTTTAAATAAAATATTTATTTATGCAATAAGTATATAAAGTGACGCTTTTAAAAAAAAGATAGGTACTTAACACTCGAGTTGTATGCAAGATTTTTTCTAATACAGCATATTTTTTACAAAAAAAAAAAAATAACTTTCTCTTTCCGCACTCAGTACGTAAAGTAAATTGGTTTAGGTTTAGTGAAAAACATTAAGTTTTTACGCAATGTAGTAGAAAAAATATTTTTTTAACAAAACTAAAATGAACAGTTTTAATCCTAAACTAAAACAGTACCTACTCTAAGTTAAGGAGGTCCTTTCGCCACACCTCTCGCCTCAAATGTTAAAAAAAAGTTATTAGATTATGACTAAAATTAATTTTTTTCTAATAGTTGAAGTCCTTATTTATCTAATACTGAACTTTTAACTATACCTTACCTTGCAAATTTTTGAGAATTTTTTTTTAAATGTGAGTATTTGTACAGTGCCTCACGAGAAAGTAAGTCCTCAACAACAATTCTCGAATTATACTATTATTTATTGATTAGATGGAGTAGAAAAAAACTAAAAATAAGGTTTTTGAAATATTTAGATTTTGTTTTATACGATAAAATATATATAGTAAACCGTGGAACTTATTGAGAAATTAATAATAAAAAATCACAAAAAATTTTCAAGTAACCTAGTTTTTTGTGATTTTTTTAATAATAATTTCTCAATAAATTCCACGGTAACCTATATATTTTATTGTAAAAAACAAAACCTAAATATTTCAAAAACCTTATTTTTAGTTTTTTCTACTCCATCTAATCAATAAATAATAGTAAAATTCGAGAATTGTTGTTGAGGACTTACTTTCTCGTGAGGCACTGTACAAATACTCACATTTAAAAAAAAAATTCTCAAAAATTTGCAAGGTCCTTAACATGAATGCTAATGTAAACGTCACTACTATGTGAGTGTGTGCGGCAAAGAACTGTAAAACAAAACATCGTCAGGACATCTAATGACAGGCTTGTCACCAGCACATAGTGCCATTGAGTCATTGGATTTTAGCAGATATATTGGCCTGGGTTCCTTGTTTAACTTGAAAGAGTTATAGTACCTCCACTTTTTTCATTTTATTTTATTGAGTTTCCAGATTACTCGTTTTGTAATGATGGTTATTAATACACGAGCATTAACCGGGATACGAAACGAGCCGAAGGCAAGTTTCGTATGGTTTATGCGTTTTTGCATTTTCTGCTTTCTCCGATATGTGTGGAGGAGTCTTCTATATCGCTGGTATCAGACATTTTGATAATATAATTTTCGAAGTTTAGCTATCTACCAAAAATTTAATACGTACTGATTTTGACAACTAAAACAATTACATAGGAACCTAGGATAAACGTCAAATACACAGCATGCTTAAATGAAAAATTAAGGGATTAACAATCTGTATCGTTATGAAAAATCTGTATCATAATGGGTATCATTGTGAAACGGATTATGGGCATATAAGTGCATTATTATAATACGGGTGTAGAATAAACAGCTAACTAGGACTATCTTGTTTTACTGAAAACTCAAAAATATCAGTCCATTTAAAATCCTTGTCATTTGTCATTCTCGTCAGTTCTTATGGACTTAATTCTATAGTATTCACTAATTTTTTTAAAATTCAAAAAGTCATCGAAATTCAAAGAATAAATTTCATAAGGCTTTTTCTGTCTGGCTAGACGAAATACTGACACTAGTTGGCTCGGAGTAAACAAGTCGCGAGCCTTATTGACTGCGTAAAAAATGGCACTATGGGCCAAGTCACCTTCATTTAGGCCATGATTGGGAAAAAAACGTAGGCTTATTTCTTATAAATTCTTGCAGTTTAACACAGTATAATATAATTTTTGTTCTATCCGCCGCATCCATCAGCAAATAGATGGGCAGATTGAATCTTCGTATTTTTTAATGTTTTAAAAACAGTAGTTGCAATTTCCGAAGCACCGCAGCCACTCGCAGCTTCATGCCAGGTGTAACAAAAGCAGTCTCGACTACCTAGATCGTAAAATGTTAAATTATAAAACACTGCAACATCGTTAGAGATAGATAAATTTATCACTTGCTGCAGATCAAATCAGCCACTTAAAATTGTAGAACCATTCTGAGCAACAGTCTTACCCTTTTCTCTTAAATGTGCTTTACATAAGCGTCTTTAATTTTTTGTTTTCCTTCCTCTGTACCGTCATTCTGAATTCGGCATAGCTCACATTGATCCTTCTTAGGCCTGTGAAATGATAAATTTATACTTTTTATAAAAAAAAGGCATGGTCTCTTTGCATTAGGTTTTAAATCATTAAGAAACATTAGATTCATTTTACTAATTGAAAAATCTGCGTTAAGGTCCTCACTGGAACTATTTTCCCGACAGTAATGGGATTTTACTTGAGGGAACCTGTTTATGTGTTTAAAAATACTGTATCTAAAAATTTTATCATTTTTGGCCACTGCTTTAGTACGACCACCACGTTTTTCTTTCTGCATCATACCAGAATCTTGCAGTTTTAGAAGTTTGATATGCAATATCTTATCACTTATACTCAAAGTATTTACAAACTTAAACACTTCTGCCTTCCTAAAGAAAAATAAAAAAGTTAGTATTAACACGACGCGTTTCCTCCACCGATGTTGAACTACTCTTTTTGTTTAGTATTTGCTCTACAAAACGCATATTGAACTCTCGCTGCAATTTAATATCGCCCAGATTAATAAAGTCTGAAAATATTTTTTCACTTAAGTCTTTACTAAACTCTGCACATTTTCTGGATTTTTGTTTTTACTTTGCAATTCCTTTTAAGCTTGTTTTGATTTCTTTAAACCATTATTTCGTTATCGTCACTATCTATTTTCATACGATGCGCATCACAATTGGGTAATCCGCCTGAAAGTGTTTCCAACACATTAGTATGGAACATCGAAAGCATGAGTTAAAGACTTCTGATTTGCAGCGTGGTACTTCACAAGTCCGTCTGTATGTTGAATCCCGTGGTTACTTATATCATCATAGGGTTCGTCTAATTAACTATAAATATCAGCAGTATCAATTACTTCTAAACTTCTTTGCATAGTTACCTCATTAGCAGGTACTGTACTGCTTAATTTCTGTAAGTTAGTTATATTTGTGATATGCCTATTAGGAACATAGTTATTTAGAGTTGCTTATTAAATCAGAGACAAATTATCTTTAGAAGAAAAGGTTGAATTGACCGTGTCACAATTTTAAAACATTCTTGACGAACAATATTTTTGGATAGAGGCTCGTTATCTGATGAATCAGAATAATCGTCTGTTAGCGGCTTTTCAATTATTACAATTTTTCCGTAGTACCATTTTTTCTCAAAAAACTTTTTCACTCGTTCGCCTACTTTGAATTTTCCATTCTTCTAGCCTGTTTTTAGGCTGCCAGTATCCACACAGTTATTGTTCCACTCCACAAGAACATCCATTTTAAAAGAGAATATCTGAAATAGGACCCTTTTGTACCTCTATTAAATATTAATATTCTCCATATCTACTTACCAGCTTGTGCAGACAAGAGTTTTCCTGTTGATTTGCAACGAACAACTTACACATATAATATTTCAAACGACTAATTATGTATATCTGACGGGCCAATTTCTTTTTTTATCGATATAGGAATAAGAAGTCCATCTTTATCTCTTTCCCATTCGTAGACTAACGGATCTAACTTATGTCCTATCCACTCTTGTATCTCAAAATTACATACAACTTTATTATTTGGACTAAAGTAATAATAAGTATACAGCTAACCCGATAATAGACTATAAAAACGTGTTGATTAGCAACGTCTTTGGTTGGGAGAAGCGCTGTCAAGTAAAAGTTTGCAGATAGACCTTGACGAGATGTTATTCGATTGTATAAAGTAAATCTTAAGGTATCAATTTTTTGTTTGCTATTTCTGGGCCTGTACAGCTTGGTAATAATTGTTACGCCTACTTCTATTAACTGGTTTTTATCAGAATTTTGTTGGTAAAATATTTAAAGACATAAACTCCTTGCATTTAAAATGGCTGTAGCCAACCTAAACATTTTTGCAAATCAGTTTTCTGTCACGTTTCTGTCGTGAACGACTTAGTTTTATATGCTCTTTTGAAGACACTGACTTACATCCCAACAAACCTTCCACAACAGGCATACAAACTGACATATCTGCAATCCATCTGGCCAAAGATGAATTAGTAAATCCGCGACCATGGATTAGGCCACCAGTTGTTTTGATTGACCTCATTAAATTTTGCTCAAACATCATGTCAGTCCAAGTATCCCATCAAAAATTGTTGTTTTTTCTTACAGTAAACATTTCTTCGTTAACAAATTTTTCATAGTTTTTAGGACTCATTATATAGTTTTTAAATCTGTTGTAAATAAAGGTGGGTACTTTTGACATAATTATTATGACCTAAAGTATAAAATATTGGACTTATCAGTTTTAAACAGTAAATGTAAAGAGTCCAGTTGCCTTACTGCCCTAATAATTTATTTTTAAATATTGATAAAATTAAAGTAATTGCACCATATTCGTGCAGTCCAACTGCTTTTAGACAGCTCATTAATTTTTGAGATCAATTTTTTCCATTTCATCCTACGAAATCTTTCTGGGGCCACTCTTTTTATATAAAGAAATAATATCGCTCAATTGTGACTTATTATCTCAAAATTGCGACTTATTATCACCCAATTGTAAGTTTCTAACTCGCAATTGTGACTTAATATCTCGTAATTGTGACTTTATTAACGCAATTGCAAGATAATATATTATAGCATCTTAGTAAATTTATTTGCAGTCTATGTAAAGCTGATGAACGATAAACGTATGGGTGATTGGGTAGGGTAGGGGCTTGAAACAAGATGTTTGTCGCTAGATATTTGCATCATTGCATTTATATTTCTATAATCTATGCCTTTATGCAATTCTCAATTAATCAATTATTTACTTTAAGTGTTATCAAGTTTACATTATGATTAACAAATAAATAAGTATTATACCGCACTATACAGATCAAAACAATATTCTAAGAGCCTTAGACTAGGTAATAAAGAGAGGCTCATAACGCCGCTGAAAATCTTGTTCCATTCTGACACCAACAATATTCGACCAAAGGCGTAATATGTTGGAAATAAAAAAATGAACTTGTATTTATTTATGTTATTAATACTTTATTGATCGTTTTAGGTATAAAGCAAGTTCAAAGCGTAAAATTTAAAATAAATAAGTAACAGACAACACGTCGAGTGCAATAAACACTTTTTGCACGAGTTGCATACAATATTTTTTCTACGTTCATGAAAAACCAAAAAATGTTTTATAGAACTGCAGTTGTATTATCCAAATCATAGTAGCCTTGATCGTGTATCTTTGTTTGAGGCATTACGTTTGTGTTCATAATTTGTACACAGAAAAAAAGGTGTACTATATTTAAGATGTATGGTCTTATTTCAATGCTTTGTTGTGTTTGCATATCCGCAAGTAAAACTCGTCTCGATTTGATATTCTAGTAATACTTGTTCATATCGAGGGTGCATTTGACAATACCTCCGTTGAATCGATCATTAGATCTCTCAAACACAAAGGAATCGAGAAAACATGCGTGTCCTGGATCGACTCTATGTTAAGGGAGATAACTATACACACAACCCTTATGGGATAGACAACAACGGCACGAGTAGCTAGAGGATGTCCACAGGGTGAAGTGCTGTCTCCACTCCTGTGGGACCTTGTAGTGGACGGGCTGCTTAGGGCTCTCAAAGATAAGGGACATAGAATCCTGGGATATGCCGATGATCTAGTGAAAATACAACACTATAGTAAGAGATCGAATGCAAGAGGCTCTAAATATAGTAACAAAATGGACAGAGGCGGAAGGACTAAACATTAGCCCAAACAAATCTGACATAATTGCATTCACCCGCAGGAGGAAATTGGAGGGACTAGGGCCTCTAAACCTAAGAGGTGCAAGCACCCAGCTTAAGGGGGAGGTAAAATATCTCGGGGTTATGATTGACTCGGGACTTACCTGGAACCAGCATCTAGAAAGAACCACAAGGAGAGCGGAAACCTCATTAATGATGGCAAGGCGATCCTTTGGAAAAAATGGGGGTTAAAACCAGACATGGTATATTGGACTTATATTATAATGGTGAGACCCATAATAACATACGCAGCTTTTTGGTGTGGTGGCCAAAGATACAGCAAAGGAAAGCAATAACGAGGCTTAGCAAGGTACAAAGACTTGCCTGCCTCGGAATAACGGGGGCAATGAAAACAACCCCCAGTGCTGCAATGGAAGCACTAATAGGACTCCCACCTCTTCACTATGTGATACAAGGGGAGGCAAGATTAGGTGCTTACAGATTAGGGAATACACTGGGAAATCTTGACATTATGCCAGGTCACATGAGTATCTCAAGGTTAGTGACAGGAGACGTGCTAGACATGAGATCAGACCACTTATCCAAGAGGTACTCTTTTAATACTCCCTTTGAGGTTTTAATACAGGAAAGAGCGGAGATCACCATAAGGGAGCCCAATGCCCAACAAACCTGGTATATAGACGGGTCTAAGACTGCGGAAGGCACTGGGGCAGGAGTATTCTCCAAAAACCCTGATACTAACCATAGCTATGCTATAGGAATACATTCCTCGGTATTTCAGGCCGAGGTATACGCAATTTTGCAATGTGCAAAAACGAACAATGAAAGAGCTGTCGAAAATCAGCATATTCAAATAATGTCAGACAGCCAAGCGGCACTTAAGGCCATATCGAGTCAGAAAGTTACGTCGAGGCTGGTATGGGAATGCATCGAAGAACTAAGAACACTGGCAGACCGAAATAGAGTACAACTATTTTGGGTGCCAGGTCACAAAGGGGGATCGAAGGCAACAAAAAGGCTGACGAACTTGCAAAAAGAGGGTCAGAAGAAACACCGGAACCAGACACAAACTCAGGAGTACCAAAAAGTACAGTACGGGGTTTTATAAATGACTGGATTCGGGAACAACATAACAACTATTGGGGAAGCACCCCAAAACAGGCACATGGAAAAGCCTTCATAGGCAGACCATGTCCCAAAAGAACTGGAGAACTACTCTTAATGAATAGGAACCAGTTGAAAGTGATAACAGGGTTCATGACTGGACACGCCCCAGTAAAGGGACACTTAAACAAAATTGGCATGTACAATGGGGAACTCATGTGCCGACTATGTCACAAGAAACCAGAAACGGCCAAACACATACTGTGCGAATGCGAAGCTCTAGATCGCAAAAGACAGGCTCTTTTTGGACAACCCCAGGTTGATCCAACAACGTATAGAACCCACTCACCCAAGGATCTGTACAAACTTGTACAAGGTACAAAGGTGATAGAGTGGGTGCTATGAACTAACATGGGGTAAAACACAATAAGCCAATAGGCTTCAGTGTTATTCGGAGACACATAGTCAGACGAGCCCAGGAGAGAGAAAAAAATACTTATTCAACAGTAGCTAATAAGCCTTGCTTCAAGATTAGAAACAACTTGCCCTAACCAAAATACCTCTAATTAAATCCTTAATTGCAGTATTATATACATCTTAAATGAAATAGTCTTACACTTGTTTTAAATATACTTAATTTATATTTAATAATACCTTGTTTTTTTAAATCCAATACAACTAAATTTGTTACAATAATAATATGATCTTTGACATGTATGTATTGATTTTGGTTGAATTATAGAATAGTTTCATTGAAAAAATTAATAATCTTTTCACTTTTTTAAATATACTTTATTTATATGCAATAATACCATTTTCTTAAATCCAATACATAGTAGGGAATCTGAGGTGCTGAATTCAAACACCTCTATACAAGTCGCGAACATCCACCTAAAACACATGAAATCATATGTAAAACAATCTGCCGGATTCGAATTTTTTGTTCGCCCTTTGATCCGAAATTGCGAAATGTGTCAAAACATGAAATTTTTGAAAAAACTGAAAATTTGCATTAAAATAATATTTTTTACAAATTAGTGCATAACTTTGTTAATTGGTGTCCAATCGTTATGAATTTTAGATATGATATTTTTCATCACTTCCCTGACATAATTTTATAACAATTAAAAATGTAAAACGCCACATAAAAGCTAAGTAATTTTTTTTTCGCTAGATGACACAAAATATCTTCACTTTGCAGCCTAAAATGGGCAGTCAAGAAAACTTTTTTATCTTTAGAGATAGATAACTAGTATAAGCAAAAAAAATGTTGCCAATAGAACAAGAAAACTTTTTTACTTAAACTTTTTTTTTACACGACGTTTAGTTTGGGCTGTATACCATTTTAAAGACCCAAGAAAATTGAATCAGCGCATCCCATCTCCGATGCTAGATAGGGTGCAGCGAATAAAGCGACTAGTGTGCGTATTGGCATTGTTTACTATGCTGCTTGTACTGTACTGAAATTCAGATCGTGATTGTACTAGAACGTACTAGATTTGGCGATAAATTTCAATTGAGAACACAAACTCATTTTAAACCAAAAAATAAATAAAATGGGTATAACAAAAATATATTTTTACGTTGGTAAATAAAAAATTTAAAAAGAAACCAAAATAAACTTTATTTTAAACAAAAAAATATAAATTAAAATACGTAAAACAAAAATATATTTTTACATGGTTAAATAATAAAATTTATAAATAAAAACAAACACTTATTTTTTATAGAAAAACAAATAAAATAAGGATAAAAATTAAAAAATATTTGTTATGTCAATAGATTTACAATAATTAATCTATAATAGACTGTAAGTGTAGTATTCTTTTTAATAAATAATTTACCGTAATTAACAATGTTTAAATTTATTTACCAGAACATGAAAGTGTAGTCGATATTTATCAGGTTTTTAAATGTCCCGCTGGGTTATTTGTTTGATATCGATGATAGCGACACATAGTGGGCCAGATGTTAACTGCGTTCGAGCTGGTGGTTGTTAAGCATATGCTTAAGAGCGTATCTTATATTTATGTCCCTTATCTGAAGACTCATACTCCCTTATCTCTTATCCCTTATTTTTAAAGTATGAGAGCACTCATTTCTCTCAAGATTCTCATCAGAAATGTCGTACGTCAATGTGGAAACGCTGTTTTAAAAGGCCTCGAGGATTAAAATTCTCACAAGAATTTTTATTCCCTCTAAATACACCGAGAGAAACAATCTGTGAGTTCACACTGGCCCCAAGGGACCTAAAAATACTGTTTTACGTTGACATGATATTTCTCTTGAGATGAATGAATTTTCTCGAATTTGAAAATAGCCTCCCTGGTATAAAGTATCGCATTGGGAGTGTCAGAAGTGTCTACTGTCTAGCATAGAAATTGGAAATCATAGAATACATTATTCTAGAAGATCCAGCGAAATATTTAAAATGTAGTAGATTTAGATACTTTTGTCTTTTGTGGTACTAGCATTTATGAATAGTGGAAATGTACTGAATCTAGTACAATTGTACTAGTAAACCCAACGCTGAGTAACTATTGTATTATGGATATGCTGCTTTTCTCGAGGCATTGTTTACCGCGTTCCAACTCAACATCGAGCAAAGTGCATTCAAGCTGGGAGGCCATCCAACCAAAAAGGAGATACCAAACTACCCTAAAAGACAAAGATCTTTTTTATAGAAACATATTAATCTTAATAGACCAAATGCGAAATCACATGGATATGCCAACTAGGATTAAACTTCGTATGCTTACTATTTTATAACAGTTTTTTTTAAATAAATATAAATGTAATATGACTAGTGGATTTTGTATTTTAGTGTGGTTTAATAAACTATTTTTGACGATAGTATATTAATATTATATTTTTATGATATAGTCCTACAAAATCAGAAAAAAACAGATTTGCTAGGTTTGGACTGCAACGCGGTAAACAATGCCTCGAAAATGGCAGGCGTATCCATAATACAATAGTTACTACGTCTGAACCCCTGCTAGTGCTAAGTCACAATAAGATTTGTCTGGGTATAAAGAGCGACTTTTCAGTCATTCTTTACCTCGTTGCAACAACATATATACGTTGTAGCATAGTAAACAATGCCAATTCGCGTCCCGGCTAGGCGAAATTTCATAAATATAATTTACAAAAGTATTTAAATTCACTGCCCTTTATGTCCACGGTTTCTGACGAATTAGAAAATATGTTTCAATCAAAAAGAAATATTTCTATAAATGAAATTCATCACGATTCAAGCTACAACGCTCTAAAAACTCATACAAATATATTAGAAATTAAAAGGATCATAAAACAAAAAGTCAATCCATTTGAACCAGACCTAAAGGAGTTAGTTAATATTTATTCTGGGTACATAAGTAAATCAAGCAATGTTTATAAAGCTGAGGAAATTCGAATGGCCGCTATAGTTAAGGCAAATAAAGAAAATGCGAAAAAGATTGAAATAATAAAGTTAGAGCAATTTGATGAAAAGGAAAAAGCCAAAATCATGAAAACAGTGGTGTCTGAGTTGTATGAAAGTGTAGCCAAAATGTTAAGACACTTACATTTTACTCGAGAACTTGATAAAGGTGCACAAATTAAAATATTTTCTTACGAATGGACACCTTATCCATCTTCACTTTTTGAAATTGATTCAGAAAACAATATAATTATGAGAAAAGGAACCGAATCAGGATTTTATAAGGCTGTGTTAAGGAAAATTAAAGAAATACCTGTTGAGCTTTCCTGCATGCCAATAGAAGAAAGCTACCTTTAATACAGCTTATATAATACATTGGCACTTATAGCGATATCAAAATTTTAATAGCAGAAAATTTCGAGAATTATTTTTAAAATACATGTCTTTAATAGTAAAGTTAAAGTCTCAAAACTGTGGACTAATAGTATGCATTGGTGATCGTTACGATTTTGAAGAAAGCTTAAAACAAACAGAAAGATATAGAAGATCGAAAAATTGTCATTTTGAAACATACGAAATACGAGACGAACTTGATATACCTGACTGGAAGAAATTTATAACAAATCCTTGGAATAAAAAGAACCTCTTGACATATTTAGCACAAAAACTAATGAATGAACATTATACCTGATCAAATTGAAATTGTATTGGCAGGAATGTTAGAAGATAATCATAAAATGCACAAAAATGGAGTCGACAGTGGTAGATGAGTTACAGTTTACTGGTCATGAAGAAGCTGATACAAGAATATTTGCAATTAATTATTTTTTTAAAGACACGTTTAATGTATTTATTATTTACTCGTTGGACACAGATGTTTTTATTTTATCAATGTTTTTCTCGGTTACCTTAGATGTCGAAATTTGGATGGAAAGAGAAAATAAATTTTTTCCATGTTTCTCAATCATTAAAGCACTAGCAAACTTGAAGCACTTAGATGTTAAAATATTAGTAGACAATTTGTTATCAATATATTGCTTATCTGGTTGTGATTCTGTTAGCTTTCAGTTTAAAAAAGGCAAAAGAAGAGCCCTAAAAATAGTATTGTCTCAAGAACCAAATAAGATGAATATTTTATCTTTTGGAACCAAAAGTATTACATGTGATTCATATGAAATATCCGATGAGTTACTATCATCATGTAGGTTATTCTTTAAGCATTTGTATGGCCGAAAAGACTTTAGACGAAATATGGATGAATTAAGAGCTCATATGTTTCCAACTTTCAAAACAGACATAAGGCAAAGATTAAGTTTATATAAACTTAACATTTTTTACAAACTGTACTTATTAATAAAATTCCTAAAACGATTCTTGCTCACTATAGAACTCTATGTACCTTATTACTTTTTAATATATATCATTAAAATTTATGCTATTATACTGGTAAATAAAGTTGTATTAATGACCTTTTGTTAGGGATTTGCCACCAACTGAAGATTCTTTTATTTTTCATGTGAGAAGGGCATTTTTACAATGCGAAATTTTCAAAACGGCATATATGCTAAAGCCAGATCTGCTTGAAATTCTAAGGTTTGGTTACGAACGCAGAGACAATAATTGTATAGTGCCAACATTAATGTCCTAAGAGGCAAAACCTACATTCTTAAAAATTACTCTATTTTGCAAATGTAAATTATTTAACTGTGATAATAAGTGTAAATACCTAAAAGCAAATGTAAGATGCAATATAAGAGAAGTAAATATTTTAATCACTATTATTATTCCTATCATTTCCGAATCCTATAATTCCCCCTATACTCTCTATAGTATCATAATAATAATATATTGTTATGTTCGTCATCTTTGTTGCACGTATGAAAAAGGATGTGATGTTTATTCTCTCTGAACAACAGCAATGTCATGAGATGATATGCGCCGATTCAATTTTCTTTGGTTTTAAAGAAGTGTACAGCCCAAACTAAACATCGTATGAAAAAAAAGTTTTAGTAAAATAGTTTCCTTGCCCTATTGACATCTTTAAAGATAAAAAAGTTTTCACGACTCACCATTTTATACTGCCAAATGACGATATTTTGTGTTATCTAGCAAAAAAAAAAAATACGTAGCTTTTATGTGACGTTCTATATTTTTTACTGCTATAAAATTTTGTCAAGGAAGTACTGAAAAATATCATATCCAAAATTCATTAAGATCGGACATCAATTAACAAAGTTATGCTCTAGTTTGCAAAAAAAAATATTTTAATGAAAATTTTCAGTTTTTTTCAAAAATGTCATGTTTTGACACATTTCGCAATGCCGGATCAAAGGGCGAACAAAAAATTCGAATCTGGTAGGTTTTTTTACATATGATTTCATGTTTTTTAGCTGGATGTTCGTGACTTGTAGAGCATCTTTAAAACGCTTTCTACGAGGCGTCAGATTCCCAACTAACAACTAAATTTGTTACAATATATTGATTTTGATTGAAGAAATTAATAATCTTGAAATAAGATCAGGCTGTTCTTGCTTTTTAATAGGGTTCTCACTGGCACCTATCCACCGAAAAACATTTTTCAAAATTGTTTTTAGTTAGTATACCAAATTCCTCTGTCCCACCTATTATTAAAAAAAAATAATTTTATAACTTTAAAATTTAAAAGGAACATAAAAGTTTGTCCTAATAAGATAAAAGGTCGTATCTACAAAATGAATATTTTTAGTAAATGTGGGTATGTAGATAAGTACGTCCTTTTAGACTTCGCAAATAGGTTTTGCATATTTTACTGACCTTTTCTTATAATTATAGTAAATATTTTCTAATACAAATAGGCCTTTATTATTTTGTGTTATAACAAAATAAAATATAAGCTTATTAAATTTGTAAAAATCTTGAAATTAGAATTTTCGTAGATACGACCTCTTGTCTTAGCAAGGCAAAAGTTGTCTTTCCAAAAAGTCGTCATCCAGCATCATACATTTTTTTACTTCTATTCCAGTTTTCGTTTCTTATGATTATAAATTTACTTATATATAATGATACCCAACAAGAAGTGAACTAAATATACTTACATTTAAATATTGGTATCAGGTCGCTGAGGCCCCATTCATTTATCTAATGTTCCATTTCAATTTAATTTATTCATACACTTATTAATTAAATCACAAAGAATTTTTAACAAAAAGTATAACGCAACCCTATAATGATACGACGCAAACATGTAGACTGTGGACAAGAGGATAACCACGTGCTAATGCCAATTTTCCAGATTCTCTATAAATGCGTTGTGTCTCTGACTTACGAATAATTACTATCACATCTCAACATGTGCCAGTCCTATATCTACCGTATCATTGCAGAAGTTGCATTTTAAAATAAGTTTCAGCTGGCAACACAGTGCAGTGACGTTGTAGTCGCCAATCTTTTGTGAAGTAAATAGGTTTTTGATTCGAATTGTTTAAGTCTTGTTCTAAAATTTAAATGCTTTGAATCGAATTCTTTTATAACATTGAATTAAGTTACGCAATAGTCAGTTTTAAGAGCATATCATACTTATAATAAACTTAAGAGCTTTCTTGGATTAATTTACAATCTTATACTCGAATTAAATAATTTGTTCTCAGATTAATTATTATAACTCTTAAAATAGAAGATTATGCCTATACTTCACTCAACATTTATTTTCTTATTGTATCGAGAAATATTATTTGAAGCAAACTCTGCTTTATTTCAAACTAATGTAATCTTCCAAGTGTAAAGCTTTTCTTGAATGTAGATGATAATTTTTTTCTGTGTAATGACATTTTTAATAAAATACATTTTTTTACTAATTTATTTATTAAATGATTGAAAATAATATAAAATATGCAATTGTTTTTAAAACGTAATACCGAAAATGAAAATGGACTAAATATTTGGCGTTGATTTGAATATTTATGTTTGTCATGATCATAAAACGTTGTAGTAAAATGACAGATGAGTGCAATAAAATTTTTAATACACTAGTGCAATAAAGAGCCAGTTTTTTTCACTAAATAATATAGTTCAATAAAGTTTTGTTTTTTGCATGACCTAGAAACAAAAATATATATGTTTAATTATGTTTATTAGTATACGCACCTTTTCGGCTGCATGTATTTAGGGAATTCAGGAAATATAATGGGAACTGCTACATTTAGTAAATATCTTTCACAGTTCGTCCCATAAAAAAATGTCTTTTAGAATGTTTTCAACATAATCTATCATTTGGCGTAGGCATGCAATTTGCAATTTTCGTTGCCTGAATCCAAAGATGTTTTTGCTGGATCCACAGGAAATCTAAAATAAAATAACAAATAAATATTGCTGCAATTAAATAAAAAGCAAAAGTAAATTAGTATTTAATAAAAGTTAATATTTAGAATTGTACGACACGCCACTGAAAAAAATTACTTGTTTGGCCATTTTAATATTATTAATGGCTTAAATAGCAATGAAAAGCATAAAATAAACAAACTTATTGGGTAAATTTATTACTCTGGAATGAGACATGTAAAATATGTAAATAGCAAGTTGTATAACACCAAATAAAATTAAAAATATAAAAATATATATAAAGTAAAAACGATTGATGTTTATCATTTACCTGTGAAATGTAATATCTGCTTCTTTCTTGCCGCTATAACTTTTACACTGATAAGCCACACAATAAACCATTGTAATAAACCAATTATTAAATTTCGTTTAATTCAAAAATCAGAAATAAAAACGAACAAAAACTTTAGTGTCACCGAAATGCTTAGCACCAAAATATTGGCGACTAATAGATAATCCGCACAGAATACTACGTATGCTCGATATACTTGTTACGCGTCCTCTATTTTTGATCTAGTCTAAGCCGAAAGCCAAAAGTTAACCTAACCTAATTTTCACATTTGTATTTATATGGTAAAAATGTCACCACTATAACGAACTATACGATTATTAAAGAAAAGTGAGTAGTTTACTATAAGAAAAATATAATTGGGAAAAAATAGATTATCGTAGAGGTAGGTAGAGAAGGGATATTCCTCGAACTACTTTGGAAAACGGACTTTGAAAAATGAATGGTCATATTCTTCTCTCTCATGTGAGAAATGAAATCTCGAACCGAAAATTATTTTTTTAATTCTTTTATTTAACTTAAAATACAAAAATATAGATGTGTATGCTTTGAATGCTAACTAGGAACTCCTCTTGAACTGATTACAACTATTCTAAAATGCTAACTATGCAAAATTGTATATTTAATATATTTTCCATTAGTATGGGTGATATAACTCCTCCCCCTGAAGATTTAGGTTCCGAGGGCTAGCGAGAAAGATGGACATCTTGTAGGTTGAAATTTTCTTCTATACTTCTTGGATTTTCTTTAAGTTTTTTCCATCTTTTAATTAGCCAGAAGATAAGGATAAAAATTAATATAATATAAATAATAATAGTCCATGAGCTTGGTACATATGGAATGGTTTTGGATTCGAAATTTGGTTGATTTTGAATTATGTTTTCTCGTAGAGTTTGAAGGTCATCTAGATTGATGGGTTGCAATTTCACATTGGGAGTGGACCATTCTTTTTCGGTAATTTGGTCGTCCATTTTTGGAAATAGAATTGGTTGATTCTCGAATGAATTTGACTCTGCATTAACAATGGTTTCTTCTTCAGTTATAATTTGACAATTTGTTGGAATTACGGCTAGGAAGGTTCCAAACAGGTTAATTATTTCTTCTTGAGAATTACATCTAAGGGTTAACGTAATTTCTTTGGGTAGGACCAAAATCCATTGATTAGTTTGTTCTAACCTCGTGAATGAAGGGCGCAATACGGTTATGGATACTTGTGGGCATATAAAGGTAGTTTCGTAGTTTAGAAGTTAGATCTCGCAGGAGCTGTTCTGATTTACTTTTTTGAGACTTAAACTGACCTTTTTTCAAAATAGGTATAGGATATAAATTATATAGGGTTAAATCTACAGGTATAGTTATTGGAATATGAAATATATACGTTATTCTATTATTAGAAAGAAAGCAGGATATTTTTATAATCTTTTGCAGAAATAATACATTACTTAAGCTTAAACTAAGTGGTATTTCTTTTTTATTATAATCTTTAAATACGGTTTCCAAAATACTGTATAAATCTTTGATTGTAATTATGCTGGGATTTAATACTTCAAGTTGTGCAAATGATATCGAATTTTCAATATCTAGTGATTAAGACAAAATTTAGTTATCGAAAGAATAAAGTCTTTTCAGTGGGCGTTTGATATTACTCATATGTATTTTGCCATGTTTTGAAGTGGTTACTGTTTTTCGTTTTTTATTTACTAATTTAATAGCAATTGGTTTCTGAAATTTATAAGCACTTTTCTGTCTTTTTGTATTTTTAATATATGCAAAGGGGTAAGGTTTAAATATTTTGGGGTCTTCACGATCTGTATTAATTTTTTCGACATAGTCTTTTTTATTTTCTCTTAAGAGTTCATTTATTTTAGTGTATAATATTTTTGTTTGTCTTTTATGTTGATTTACATAATCATTTAAAAGTAATCTGTCAAAATCTATATTGAATGGTTTACTGATAATGAACCATAATATTGTCAATGGATTTTAATTTCGTTGCAGAATGAATAAATTTTTTATATACTAGAATTATTTTATTTTTAAATTATTCATTCTATTTTTTCATTAGATTCAGTATGTAATCAAAAGCGTATTTTTATTCTATGAAATCAAAATAATATGCTCATATTTGGAAAAATCAGTTACTGTCAATAATTTTTATTTTAAATTTTTTTAATTTTTGTTTTCTTTTTTTGTTTTTTTAAGTAAAAGTATCAATATGTACTATTTTAAAATTACTTCTTAAAGCTACTAAATGTTTTGAGAGAGCTCCTGTTTTGGTTACATTTTTACCATAATTTACTGCATAGTCTTCGAATGGAATTGTTGTTAAAATTGGAGTTTTTATTTTGAAATTTAAAATTTTCGTTTCCTTCTGGTTCGTCTTAATTTTTGTGTAATTTTATGAATTTTGACAAAATTAGAAATGTGTTTTTAAACCTACTTTTATTTCTGTTAGAGTAAAAATATTTTTTGAATCTTGTTCTTTTTCTATTGAAGTTTCAGTATTTTTTAAATTTTATTCTCGTTCTGTTACATTTATAAAGTCTTTGCTTTTTCATTCCTTTTTTAATTTTATTTCGTGCAAATTCTTTTTGAATATATAAAATTATTTTAGGAAACTTTTTATTATTTAAATTAACCTTTAGTTTATATACTTTAACTTTGTCTATTTTTTGATCCAATTTAGGATGTGAATTGGGTAACTTTTGTGGAACTGTTTTGTTAATAACATTTTCGTTAACATCTAAGAATGCTGTTTCTAAGGTATTAGGGTTTGCTTTAATCTTTTTTAAATTTTCAATTTTATAATTACATGAATTAATATTGTTTATTTCTAAATTAGAAATTTCTTTTTCTTCAAATTTTTCTACTAAAATAGGTTTTGATAAATCAAATGTTACGGTACTGTCATCGTTATTGATAACTGTATCTAACGTAGTACCATCTTTATCTGTAATCACACATTCTGCTTCTTTACTAATTTTTTGATATGGAATAATTTTATCGCCGTTTAGAAAGATATCTTTCTTTTAATTATTTGCTGTGTTCTGGGTTCAGTTAAAACTATATTATTGTTAGAGCAATTGGAAGTATCAACATGCTAATGAAATGGTATACTTGCAAATGGGGTAAAAATACATCTTTGTTGAAAATATATATTTGCTTGCAATGCTTTAATAATATCTAAGCCTATTAAGCCATCAGATACATTGTGGAATTTAAATAAAAAGAATTTTAATTTTTCATTATTATTAAGATTAAAAATTTTAGAAGCATTAATATTTACACTATGTTTATGTGCTGATTTTTGGAAAACTATAGTCACAACAAATGATTCATCAATTATGTTATTGGGATAAAATCGTTCAGCGACTTCATTGTTAATGAATGATTTTGAGGATCCACTGTCCACCAATATTTTTAAATTATGTTCAGGGAAAATTATATAGGGTAATTTACTTAAATCCGCACAATTTATTGAAATGTGTACGGGATTTTGTTGCGAGCTATTTTGTTCCGAGACCTTTACCGAAAATTTGGAGTTTCACCTTTATTATCAATAACTTCTTCATGATCATTATATTCATTATTATATTGATTTACAGGGTTATCAATCAATGAATTACATAGAGGTTCTGTTTGCGAGTTAAGTAATTCTTCGGAGATAAAATTAGGTGACTGACCTGTTGAATTTCTAAAATTATTTGAAGGTTGAATAATTTTGTGCAGTATTTCTAGTTGATTCTGACATAGGTGTAGGGTTTGGTAAATTTGTTTTTTGATTTGATTTAAATACATTTGTATTCCTATTTGGATAATTCTGTCCGAACACTTGAGCATTGGTTGAATAATTACGTTGTATGGGTCTTGCATTTACATTAAAAGGTTGAGAGAGAAAATTATTTCTTTGCTTGTAGAAAAAATCATTAGGTATGTTAAAATTATTTGAAAAATTTCTATTTTGATTCGGTGGAACATAATTGTTGTTATTACATTGGGAATTTGATCTTTGATTGGGATTAGGTCTTGAAAAATTTCTGAATGTGTTTTGTACTGGTACATTTCGAGAATAATTTTGATTTTGGAAATTGCGAGAAGGGTTTTGATTTTGAAAATTGCGAGAAGAATTTTGAAAATAATGAGCATTACCTTCTTCCAAAACGAATTGTAAAGCTTTGCTAAATGTCATTGGCTTCATGCATCTTATTGTTGTCCCTAAGGGTTCTTTTAATCCTGACAAAAATGTTTTTAATGTTAAATTTTGATATAATTCTCTTTTTAAATTTTTTGCTGCGTCTGTTATTTCATGTATGTTGACATAACTATATAATAAATTTAATATATGTAAACATCTATCATAAAATTCTGTGCCGATTCATTTTGATTTTGTTTTAACATTACAAGATCTCTGTTTAAACAAACTTCATCTCTTTGATCAGAAAAATTTCTAGTGAAAGTATTTTTTAAATCGTTCCAATTTGCACAATTTTAAATATTAACTACCGTTTTAGCATTATCCCTTAATTTTGAAATAATTGAATTTAATAAATAAGAATTTTGAAAATTTTCTGGATGTTCTCTATCGTAAAATTGTGTGAGCAAAGATTCACTCACTATTAAAAATCTACTTAATCATTAGGATTACCATCGAATTCAGGTATACAATTAAGAAATTCAGGTTTGAAAGCCATATTTAATTCTTGTAAATTATTAGTTCCTTGTAAATTATTTGTTCCTTGTAAATTATTTTTTATTTCTTGTTCTTTTAAATTATTGGTTCCTACTTGTAAATTATTTGTTACTTTATTTGTTACTTGTAAATTAGTTGCTTCTGTTGGATTAGTATCTGAATCTGAATCAAGATCAGTTGAAGGTAAATCGATTTTTAATTGTAATAAACGTTTCTCTAAGTCGTCAAAAGTAAAATCTGCCATAAATTGTACTTACAATAAAAGAGTAACTATCATTATGTAATAGTTTCAGAAAATGTCACTGGATCTGCGATGCTGTCTTCACCAGTCCGTAATTCTTGTAGATTTGGTGCCATATGTGTCCCAAGTCTTGAAGTCTTCTAACCACCTTTACAATTAATCACCAACAGTTTGTAAAATTATTCACCAACAGTTTTTTGTTTTATTTAAATGGAAAGTTCGTAATTCGGCTAGTCGGTAAAACGAAAAATCTATCCGCTTAATACGAATTGATCCCGAATTATCCTACTGACTGCGCCAGAAATGAAATCTCGAACCGAAAATTATTTTTTAAAAACTTTTGTTTAACTTAAAATACAAAAATGTAGATGTGTATGCTTTCAATGCTAACTAGGAACTCCTCTTGAACTAATTACAACTACTTTTACAACTATTCTAAAATGCTAACTATACAAAATTGTATATTTAATATATTTTCCACAAGTACGGGTCATATAACTTGTGTATTAAGTTGAGGAAATGCAGATACCTTTCAAGTAGCTGGAGTAGTGGAGTACCGACTCGAGTCCAGTAGAACTAATGTATCTTCAAATGAATAATTTGAATTGGTTTCTGTTTTTAAATTGGAATTTTTTCAATAAATACATTTTGTATTAAGGTACCAATTTGAAACGCGAGACCGAGACATGAGACAGAGACAAGCGACCGCATAAGGCGACCGAAATGTGTGTTTTACGCCTGAATCACATGTAATATGTAATTAAATGAAGAATATTTAGGATAGCGCAACCGATGCAAGAGACGCAACAATACTTTTAACACGGTAGTGTTTTGGTGCCTTGATGCTTGTCGCTGTCACTTGCATCGGTCTCACGTTCCCAAATTTCACCTTCAGGAACATAGTAAAGTTTGTTATACAGGGTGATGTATTTAAGAAACAATAAAAAATTGTAAATAATCAAAGCAGGTCCTAATTTTTGTTATAAATTGTATTTTTGTTGTAAATTGTATTTTTGTTAAAAATTGTATTTTTATTATAATTTCAATTAATTGACTAAATTTAAACATATATTTTTTATTTTCAATTTAGGATAATACAATAAATATTTTTTTTTTTTTAGGGGAAGTGTCATTTTTTCAATATATATTATGATGGTTTCAGAGTGTAGTTTTTCCCAAATACAGCCATAGCAAAAGTACAGTTCCATTCCTTGCTCTTTAAATAATATATTATCTCTTTGTTTTTCATGAGCGTCGAAAAAACTTACCGGAGTATTTTTATATAATTTCATTAATTTCTATGACAGCCGATTTAAATAAACCCAAGTTTAAGCTTCGTTTCGTACTGAAAATATCCGAATTGATATTTACTGGGAAAGAGTAAGAACAAATTGATTGCAGAAATAGCAACTAAATATTAGGATATATTTTAAAATTTCTGTAATCGATAGCTCTAATTCTATTTAGAATTCATTATGCACAAATTTGCCAAAAACCGATTTTTCTCTAAATCTATTCAATATTTTATAGTCAAACTTTTTTTCAAAAAACTGGTTCTACATAAGATTAACATAACATTGAACGTGGCCCTTTTTTAAGCCTTACACGTGGATGTACAGGTGATAATAAGTCACAATTGCGATTTACTAACTCATAATTTCGTGATAATAAGTCACAATTACGAGATATTAAGTAACAAATTATGTCGCAATTGTGAGATAATAAATCGCAATTACGAGATGTAGCTCATAATTGTGAGATTATAAGTCGCAGTTGTGAGATAACGAGTTACAATTGCAAGATAATATAATTTTTTTATATATAGAAAAGTGTCCCCAGGAAGCTTTCGTAGCATCCTGAACCAAGTGATTGATTTCAACGTCGTTTATAAATTACAGATTTCTTCAGTATCTTCATCAGTCAAAATTACGTCACGCCAGTAGCGGTAAACCAAAGCTTACTGTGTAAGAAAAGTACATCTTAAAGCTGGCCCAAAAGCATGTGCGGAACTGTATTCTCTTAAGAAAGAGACATATTTTTTAATGATATAAAATATGTAATAGTTCTTACAAATATTATTTCAGAGAAAAAAAAATTAACTGGTTATAGGCACATCAATACAACAACTTAACCTTTTTTAGGCAATTAAAAAAAAAATAAAATTAATGAATTACGCCTGTACGAATTAATTTGCCTGTAGATTTAAAAACTATTTTACCAGTTTTCGTAAATACTAAATTTACAACAACCTATAAACGATACCAAAATAAAAAAAATCTTGATAAACTTATTTGAATACCACTGACATTGCAGCATCCATTTTTTCGCCTAAATTTTATAGTTGTATGTATGATAAATGTGAAATACAATTCTCTTGTCACTTTTTCCGCTTTTTGAAGTAGTTGGGTACAGGGGAGACGCTAAAAAAGTTGTACTATGTCTCGGTGTTGGGATCGATCATGTGACCTGCAAAATTCAAAATAAAGTTGAGCATCGATCCATTTCCGCTACTTTTTTCCGCAAAGAAATAGATCGAAAATAATAAAAAAATCATTGTAAGCATTTTCTGTCTTTCAGTTTTATAACTTCCGGTGTAGGGATTCCGAATACGTTTTTGCAACGGAATACGGGATATAGCTTAGCTGCGGTTTTTTTGAACCTAAGATGATATTAGGAGTACTTTTTTGTGCCTGCGAAAGGATTGATATGCAAAAAAGGATTTTGTAATCATGCGAAAAGAGGCTTACTAAGAGGAATCAAAATTTGAAAATTTATCCTCTTATTCGGCCCGGGTTTTATAAAAACTTGTTAAAATATTCTAATTTGCTTCCGCACTTTGCTATATCTACGCGAAACTCTCAGAAATACCCTTTAAAGTATCACTTGACAAGATGTTAACTGTAAAAAAGTGAGATACTAAAATAAATCTAAGATGTGGTCTTTTAGTGATGTTTTGTGAGAGATGAGCACTTCCAAAATGTCGAAAACACAATTGTAGTTAGTTTATAACAGTGTTTTCATAATTTAATAAAATAGTTTGTTAGGAGGAATATGAATTGGTTAGGCCCTATAAATACATACATTTTATTTAAATTATCCTGGTATGTAATGTTAAAATCTTCTCTGTGTGTTGTATGAGCAATTATTTACAACTGCGTTGGTCTTAAAGATATTTTAAAATGTTTAAAAACGTTCTGTTCCAATGAAGCGTGCCATATGCAAAACATAGTAAGTACCACTTTTTTACAAATACAGATTTTGAGCTAAATGTACTGTTCTTTACTTACTTATTACAAAACATGCCAATGGCACTTTACCAAACGGATATATGTGAGAAATACAATATCAAAACGTAGTAAGTACCAACTGACAGCTTAGCTGTTTAGTTTAAGCTGATTAGTTTTGCTTAAAACTACATAGTACAAGATCAGAAGTAAGGTCGACCGTTACTTATTTGTGAAATATATTGTTAGGAGTGAGATTATAGGCCTTTTTGACTGACCCTTCAGTCCACTCTTAGCGGTAAGCACGAGTTGTAGAGGGGGCCCAATTTGTATTTAAATTGGCCTCTAGACAACACACGGCTAGGGGGTTAAGTTCAGATGAAACCCTAACTTTCTGACGATGATTCAGAGGACGGGGAAAGGGTTTGCCCTACAGGAACTATTCCCTTTGGCACACGGAAAAAAATGTGACTAGAAAATTTTACTACAATGTTGTAGTAGTAGACTTGTAGAAAAATACTTAACAATTTGTAGAAAATTTTACTACAATTTATAGTTAAAAACTATTAATTATTGTAGCAATTAAATTGTCGAAGAAAATGCTACAACAATAGGAAAGAAGTCCACAATGTTTAGTATATTTTACTATTGTTTGTAGAGGTAGAAATTTATTACAATTATCGTAATTACTACTACTTACTTCTGTAAAAATTTGTACAAATATTAATAATTATCTCTACAAAAAATAATAATTTTCTCTACAAAAAATAGTAATACTGTACATCCCTTCTTATGAAAAAAATTCAATTTTGTTTAAAAATATTCTATAATATTGTATAAATTCTAAGGCATGTGAACAAAATAGAATTCTGCTATTGGCCAACGTTTTCTGACGTCGATCATAAATGGCCAGACAGCAGTAGCCGTTCGCCATGTTCACATAACAAAGCATGGTACATATACGAGTACCTATAACACATTATTATATTATAAACACCGATGCGTTTGAGAAAATTTTAATAATAAATTCTATTGGTGGTAAGTACATTTATTATTGTTTCTGAATAATTTACCTTTAGATAACTAATTTAAATAACTTTAGTAGATTATTTTAAAAAAACAGTTGTGCCCAACGATCGAATTTTGTGCCAAGTTCAATGATGTTTTTTTGTCTTAATTGTGACATACCTACTTTCTCATTTTTGTTAGTTATCTGACTTAGTCATTTAATATCTAAATCAGTGTAAAGGTGATAAATATCCCCGTTTTAAGGGTATGAACAGTTCAATTGGTATTAATTTTTATTTCATATTTTTCAGGTGCAGAAAAGCCAACTGAGACTGAGTGCGCCATTATTACTGTTATTTATTACATAATGTAATTAAGACTTGAATATTTTATTAAGGAACATTTGTTTCTAGGTTATAATTATAATAATTATGGAATACTACTACAAATTTTATTAAAAATTACTACAATTTGTATGAGTTTTTACTATTTATTGCGTAAAATTTTCGTATTTATTTTCATAAAACGCAATACATTTTTAATATAAATTCATACAATGAATAGCAAAAATTATTACAATTTGTAGAACAATTCTTGTGATGCATTTGGATATTTTTACTAAATATTGTAGATAATAACTCTACAATACATTCTCCACAAATATTTGGACATTTTTACTACAAATTGTCCCTGTCCCTATATGTACTATTTATTGTAGAGAAAAAATGTACAGTTGTAGAAATTTTTTCTACAATTTTTTTCCGTGCAGTATCTCTCTCTCCCAGAGATCGGATTAAGCCAATACCCCCGCCTTTGAATGATCGTAAGTTTTCCTAAACCAAAGAAAATTGAAACAAGAAAAAACAAATAACTGTGGTTTATTTAACAAATAAGAATAACAGCTTCCGCAATCACGTAGTCTTTACTGACTACACAATAACTAGGTATAATTACTTAAAACTATTTACTTACATAAGCATTGTTGGGCTGCAAGGCTGGCGGAAGCAAACGTTACTTTTATCACTATGGTTTTTACTAAACACACTAATCGCGACCCGTGACTCTATTTTCTGACACAAAAAAATGAATATACTTTATTCGAATAATCTCGACCGCTCGTCAACGTAGACCAAAAGAAACTCCCCGAATCTTCACTTGAAAATCTGGAGAGTGTTCATGTTGATCTTTTGTTTGACCAGCCAGATGATAATGGGAAGTTTTACCTCACATATTTCCACATCTGACGGGTCAACCACGGTCATACGGCGAAAATCACAGTCTGATTCTTTCCTTGTCACGAGTTTCGATAAACGCGACAGGCCTGCATGACTTCACATCCTGTCTCTTGATGTAACCTGACACCCTGAGCGAAGGCCAATCGAGTTGGGATTCTTGGAAAGTGTTAACCAGCAGAGTCGGACTAGCCCAGTGCCAACGGACGAAATAAATGTTATCCAAAAAACTATATAAATTTTCTGTATTGTAAAATAAATTTTTGAGGTAGACTAGTCCGATTCTTTCCTTGTCACGAGTTTCGATAAACGCGACAGGCCTGCATGACTTCACTTCATGTCTCTTGATGTAACCTGACACCCTGAGCGAACGCCAATCGAGTTGGGATTTTTGGAAAGTGTTAACCAGCAGAGTCGGACAAGCCCAGTGTCAACGGACGCAATAATTGTTATCCGAAAAACTATATTAATTTTCTGTATTGTAAAATAAATTTTTGAGGTAGTACATAGTAGGGTAAGATTAGTCAATAGGTAGGACAAGGGTCGAGGGCGACCCTTTTCCGAGGCGGAGGCACATGTTACGAATAAATATAACACCCTGTGAATAGGTATGTTATGATTTGTAAAGTTTTGTCCAGGGCAGGCGCGCTAAACAAATATTCAATAAAATAATACAACGTGTAGTTGGGCAAGGTTTTATTAAATCATAATATTAAAGTATATGGTCAAACAAAATATCAACAAGAACACTCTTCAGATTTTCAAGTGAAGATTCGGGGAGTTCCTTTTGGTCTACGTTGACGAGCGGTCGAGATTATTCGAATAAAGTATATTCATTTTTTTGTGTCCGGGTCAATAAATAGTAAGTAATCATATCTTGTTATTGTATAGTTAGTAAAGACTACGTGATTGCGGAAGCAATATAAGTTGTTTTTATTTGTGAAATAAACCACAGTTATTTGTTGTACGCTTGTTTCAATTTTCTTTGGTTTAGGAAAACTTACGATCATTCAAAGGCACTCCGAAAACAAAAGAAAATACCCAAGCATCTTCCAGGCGTAAATTCACGCCATCGAGAAGTGTATCCTGTTTAACATCCAGAGAAACTATCTTCATGTCCGATAGCCAATCAGTCATCAAAGCGCTGAGCTCTTACGTAAATAGCTCAAAAATGGTCTGGAGATGCCTTGAAAAATTAAATGAGCTAGGCGAGAAAAATAGAGGTACTCTCACTTGGGTCCCGGGACATAACGTGGTACAGTGTAAAACTTTGTGAGACCTTAGTCGTTCTGCGGTAACAGCAGTAACATAATATTAGGAGAGATTAAAAAAGAATTGGGCAGTGGCAGAACTAATAATTGAAACAATTCTTGGGGCTAAGACAGGCTAAGATACTTCTGGGTAAATATAACCAGAAAAGATTGGAAGCCTGCATTTACCTGAGTAAGAACAGGCTACGTATTGTACCAAGCATTGCCGACTAAAAGGACACCTTAGTAAACTGAGAGTGGTAGAAGATAGTGATTACAGATTCTGTGAGGAGGAGGACGAAACCAATATTCTCATTCTAACTGAATATGTAGCACTCCAAAAAAGGGGAATTAATCTAACTTGAAGCCACTTCAAATTCTATGCTTCCTTGAGAAGATAGGATTGGAAGAGTCGTTATGGGCACTGAGACATTTTCTTGTTGCATTAGCAACAAAAAGGGACACAATTTATCTTTAAGGTCGTAGTGTATTAACACCCCATTTCCAACTTAACATAATATAACATAACCCCATGGAACTAATCTGGGCTTAAATGAAGGGATATGTCTCGAGAAGAAATTCAACATTTAAACCTTAGGGCTGTTTTGGCGGTTCACTATTTTAGCATTGTCCACGTATCTTAATTATTTATCATCAGTATAATCTAATTTTTTGCTGAAGTATTCAAAACAAATACCCTAATAATATCCAGTCTTAATTTTTTTGTTACACGATAGTTTTTTCAATAAAAATTGAAAATCAATATTAAATTTTATCAATTTGCAGATATAAATTTTTGAAAAACTTGAGTTTGTAGCTGATTTTTTTTTCTATTTACAAGTTTTTGCTAAAATCAAAAACTAATTGAGATTTATGGTAAACCGTTTTCCAATAATATTTTTATTTCGAACTCCTGAAAATATTTCTTTCTTTATCACATACCTGGAAAGAAAGGTGGCTTGGATTAGCAAATATAAAGTGATTCGGCCAGGGTCTAACTCGCTCTTTTGATTGTAAAAATTTAGTATATTATATTTTTTATTATTTTTTTACATGTTGTATAACTAATTGTGAAATATAAGTCGTGCAGTTACTAGCAAAAGGTTAGACTGTTTTTATTATACATTTTATTAAAGAAAAATAAATATAATTTTATTGATATGCGAACATGATTTTTATTGAATAATTTCCAAATTACGAATATATCGGAATTCATGAATATTTTGAGAAATATCTGAAGTCAAAAACAATGGACAATGGTCAGAATATTTCTAAGAAAAGATTATAATATTTTTTAAATTATTGGAAATATTATAAAAGTAACCTTTTTTTATTTATTTGGCTAATTTCAAATCCTAATGTACTAACATCCCACAATGTCTTTTCGACAATACTCATCTCATAATGTTGGTAATTAAAAGTATTTTTAAAGCAGCTTGGAAGGCTATAAAACAAGCAGGACTGCAATTAGCAAAAGATATTGGATAAGTAGATGAACAAGCAAATGGTCTAATTGCAGTGATTGTTGACGGTGCATGGTCTAAGCAGTCATATAAAGTTAATTTTAAGGCTTTATCTGGAGTTTTTATTTTATATTTTAATATTATACCGTGTGATCTAAAAACAACGTTTTTAAAGTAAGCCATGACCGACAGAATTGTTAAGAATCCGTCATGCGTGATTTTTTCATGGTCTACTTTAAAACATTTTCATATTTGACATAACATACAAAGGGTTTATTTTTTAATGCACTTATTGTTTACAGCCTTGCATTATTGGGGCGAAATCTGGAAAAGTTTTTTATATTTCTTTTAAAAGTAAGTATTGTCCTATCTGTGCTCTCGAGCTTTAACTAAAAACATAAAAGCTGCCACTAATAAATGTTTAAAAAATTGGGATGGTTCGTCGACTTCTATGAAATCGGAACTTATTTTAGAAGGATTCCGTAATAGTATCGAAATGCACAAATTAAAATATGTAAAAAAATTTGCTTTGAGAGACCCTATGGAAGAACAATGGTCCGCAAAGTAGAATGCATAAACAATCTTCTCAGGAATTATTGCACAAATTTGCGTGATCTTGCGAAAAGAAAAAATACAGTTCAAAAAACAAAATAGTAAGTCCACGACTAAAAAAAGTTTTGAGTGATAGAATTTTGAAGTTACAAGTGGGAATTAAATCGGCTGTAAATTATCACAGAAAATATACAAGTGATATTGTTGACAACGTGAAGCAATTAACTGCAGACATTAAAAACTTTTTTAACACACATTTGGAAATCATTCAAACTCTGCACAATATTTTTGTAAAAGAGAACAAAACGATAGAGATTATGTGACATAAATTGAAGAATGCAAAGTAATGGATGACAGGACTAATAATGCTGCAGAAACATATAATTCAATAGTCAAAGTGAATTAATTTTGCAGTAATAGGAGGATATATTGTTCGTTGTACAGCTGCAGCCATTGATTTTAATAAAAAATCTGATATGTCTAACTCATGACTTTCTTATCCAGTTATTATAGGCATTTTTCGATTATTTTGTACAACTGATTGTAGTACCTCTGTAAATATTTAGAGGTTAACTTAATATATTGTTACGGGTCAAAATATCGTAGCCAAGTTAAAATGGCAGAGCTAGTAAACAATGCACAACTTTATTATTATTTATGATTTAATTTAACTTCTAATCTAATCCTAAATCTATTCTAAGTTATTCTAATCTAATCCTAATCTATTCTACCCTAATCTAAGTTATTCTAATCTAATCCTAATCTATTCTACCCTATTCTAAGTTATTCTAATCTAATCCTAATCTATTCTACCCTATTCTAATCTAACCTATTCTACATTAATCTACTTTATAATCTAGGCCTATTCTATTTTGGATTTGTTTTACTTACAGAAACCGTTGTATGAATCGTAAGACTTCTAATTTTGTAGCTTATTCTACTTTCAACCCTATTCTATCCTTTCCTATTATTTTGTTAGAATGATTACTTTTAATGAATACTTTAGAACCCAAAGAAATGCCTGTTGCTACAAGAAATAGTACACATAACTCTTTTACATATCTGATGGTTTTAAATATAGGTTAATTATTATTTGTTTTTGTTTACATTCACTTTTATGAAGTGTCACATTCTTCTTTTACTGAGGGGCCACACTCTTACCAGACTTTGTCCTGCTAGTCTTTAATAGTCAAGACCTTCCATTGACTTCCCACCATTTTGGGAACTTCCTTTTATCAGTTTTTATCTGCTCAACTTTGTGGTAGCATGTGCTATTTTCTCTAGTGTATCTAGGATTTGACTTGAGCTAAAAGAATAAAAACTGTGAAACCAGTCTAAAGAATTAGTTGATAAATCTTTGTGATTTCTACACCATTCGGTGGATTTTATATAATCTTTGACTGTGATTCCTACAAAAAGGTCGCCCTACACCTAAAGGTGAGTGTCTAATATTAAATATAATTATTCTTTTACATGGCTTACCTATCGCTTAAGGCTGTTTATATGTGTGGCTTACACTAATCCTTCTTACAGACCTTCAATTTCACCTTCAACTTTAACTTCAGCTTCTACTTTAATACTTATTCTACTTATATCTATCTGGGTATTTCTTTCTGTGGGATCTATTGACTTTCCTTCGGACTAATACACTTTCTTCTAAGCTTTCTTCGTGGTACTATCACTAAACTGCTACAGCTTTTGAACACTGCCAGCTAACATTCTACAAGGATTGGGTGCATGTTTAGCTAGTTTAGGAAGCCAGGTACCCCAGAACCAACCCCTACAGCAAATCGGCTGGATCTAGCCCTCCTTTTACAGATAGGCCAGAGGTACGACGCAATATTGAGGACGACGGGACAACATAGATATAAAGTAAGACTATTCCTTATAGCCAAGGGCCCCATTTATCGTGGGTACCACATGACCTCAACTGGGGTCCACTAATTGTGATTCTACCTACAAAGGTTTTGAGATAATCGAGATAATTCACGTAATTTACCTTAGAAATTCATAATTTTAGGGTTATATATAGAGGTAAAGCCATTTTATAAAGCTTACTTACAATTCTGGATTACCGTTTGTAACATTTAGGCCTATTTGCGGACGTGTACCTCGGATTGTAACGATAATTTGTAGATACAATTGCATGATATATATAATTATTATTTTACCTACTGAATCACGGCGTGGTATCTTTTTTTTTATATTCAGATTATATATATATTTTTTTTGTTACTCTTCGGTACATCTAACCTCTGAAATAAATGTCAGACGATGTCAAAAATTAAATTGAATTTATAAAAATTTGCGTTGTGTCTAAGAACCCGACCCTACTCTCCCGAATTTTATAAAACTGAGCTAATAAAAAGAAATAACCCTTCCATCCCCTATAAATCTGAAGGAGAAAAGGTAATAATATACATTTTCCACATACATCTAACTCGAAACATTTTTCTACAGAAACTCATTGCAAACGAAAATATTGAAAAATTTAAATTTTATACTTTTCCTTCAATTATTCTATTACAATCCATTTTAGAGAAATCATGTAAAAAACAAAAATTATAGAAATCATAATCGATAATTATAGAAATCGATATCGATATATTTAAAATTTAATGTGTTTTTATTTATCCGTTTTTGAGTTTTCTTTAAAATTAAAATTTACACTTTTTCTTAAATATCTCGAATACGGTCCATTTTAGAGTAATTATGTATGGGACAAAAATTATAGAGAATTATATCAAAAACAACTTATATTCAAACAAATTTCATAGAAATTTGATTTTTTTTATTTTGTCAAATTTCTCGAAAAGGGACCATTTTAGGAAAATTTTGTATAGAACAAAAATTATAAAGAACAATATAAGAAGTATATTTTATTTAAAAAAATTTCTTCTTCAAACGTAAACAACAGATATATTATATAAAATATAAAATTGGCCCTCTATAAAGTACCCCCCCTCCCAGATGTTCTGACACTGCCCAAAATCTAATCAATTCACTGCTGTCCGGCATAAAGCCCTTTATAAAAAGCTGTCAAAGAGTGTTCCTGAGATTCACATACAAAGATTGGTTACTCAAATGAGCAAACGTAGATGTAGTAGAAAAGCCAGGGGCCTTCAATTAAAAAAACGCAAAAGTGGAGCACCTAAAGATAGGGACTGCGGACTTCAATGCGATGATGATGACGATGACGATATTTTGGAACAAAAAAACTGCAATTTTTGGACAGTTTACCAAAACCAATAGATGATATTTGTAAAACTGAAGTATCTACTAGAGGTCAGGCCAGTAATGATCTGTGGGAAGAATATCGTAGTAATATGCTCACGGCTTCAAATTTTGGACCCGTTTGCAAATTACGCAAAACAACAAATCCAAAAAAAGACTGTTAATAACATATTATTTTCATCTTTTTATGGATCAGTCGCTACAAAATGGGAACAATACCATGAATCTATTGCGCTAGAAATATTTAAAAATAAATATAGCAAAACGGTACAAGAATATGGATTATTTATTTATGAAAAACATCCATACTTGGGAGCAAGTCCAGACGACATTATTAATATTAATGAAATAATTGAAATTAAATGTCCATATTATTGTTCCAAATTGACACCAGAAATGCGAATTCAAGAAAAAAAATTAAATATCTAGCCAATACAGATGGTCAAAATAAATTAAAATATGATAATTATTATTATTATCAGGTACAAGGGCAATTGGCTATAACGAAAGCCAAATAATATTATTTTATCGTTTGGACCCCACTAGGAATGTTTGTTTTGTTATGTGAAATAAAATGTTTCATTAAAAATAGTAGGTAATTAAAGTTTTTTTTTTAATTTAAATTTTAATTTATTTTGAGCTATTTTAACTTTCAGTAAACGAAGAAATACAATACATTACAATACAATACATTATATTTTTTTATAAAATTAAAACAGAGCATATATAATGTGTACAATAAAATATACGTGCATACGATAAAATAGTTTTCAAAAAATTTTTCGTCTACAAATTAATCGTATATACCACTGTATAAAAAAGCACTTTCCAAAAATCAGTTTCTTACTTTAAATATACCATAAATAAAGCCATCCAAAGCTTTCGCGCGGATACCAAGTGTATATTATGGAATATAAGTTATAACAACAATAATGTTCATTTACGAAAAAATACGATCAAAAATTATAGGTTTAAAAATCCTTTACTATTTTACCTTAGAATAAATAAAATCAATTTAAATGTAGTTAATCATTTATTTAAAAAATAATTCCACTAGATGAAGAAAGCAAACTTTCGAATCCGTCGTCAAAGTAATAAATAAAAATATTCTCTGCAAAAAAATACTATCAACACAATAGTTACAATATACCGACAAATTGGGCCAGTCCGCGTTTCAGGTGGAAAGAAAGGTATGCGTCCCTCACCGCGAGAAATCATGGATGTGGTAAAGATATTGCACAACAGAAGGGACCAGTCTGCATTAGCAACAATTTACTAAAAAAATTCTCACTCAAAGCATTCGTGCAGATGCATCACGTCACTAACACAGTGCTCAAACTACAAACATACCCTACAAAACTCAAAATTGCCAATGTAATACCTATCCTAAAACAAGGTAAATATGCTAGGGTTTTTTTTTTTTTTTTTTTCGATTTATGGCCTAGGTGTATATACCTAATATGCCAGTCTCAAATTTGTGTTTAAATTCTCAATCATGTGTGTTCTGTGTAGGCTTTGTTACTGTTTCCCAGCGCCACTTTAGGAACAGCACTGTTAATTAGAACCCAACAGTGAATGGTCGAGTGGGGAATCCTACCAAGGCATCAGAATTAATTTTAAATAATTAAATTAAATGAAAAAATTCCGGCCAACGGTGGGATTCGAACCTGGGACCCTTGGATCCACAGGCAGAGGCTCTAACCACTGAGCCACCCACCCCCCTATGCTAGGGTTGCTGAAAGTTATCGCCCTATCTCTTTACTTAACGGAATAGCGAAGATAATTGACCGAATCATATTAAAAAGACTACAGACACACGAAATTGATAACCCGATTATTCCGTCAGAACAGTACGGGTTTAGGGCTGGTCACAACACCGTGGCACAGGTAGTAAGAATTTCTAATCACTCGAAAAAAGCGTTCAACAACAAGCAGCAAACAATACTGGTTGCTCTAGATGCTGCAAAAGCCTTCGACACGGTTTGGACTGACGATCTAATATATAAAATGTTTGTGAAGGATTACCCTGTGTACATTGTGAAAACAATTTTAAGCTACTTACATAACAGAACATTCCACATTAAAAAAAAAATGACACCATTACTAAACCATACACTGCCAGAGCGGGAGTACCTCAAGGTTCTGTACTCTCGCCCCACCTGTATACTATTATAACCCATGCCATTTCCATGGGACATAATGGTAAACAGACGGCGCTGTACGCCGACCATACCTGTGTCTTCAAATCTTCGGTATCAACCGAAATAGCAATGAGACGACTGGAGATCCACACTAACAGAACGTTAGTCCCCTATCTGGACAAAAACAAAATAAAAATTAACCCGCTGAAAACAGAAGCGGTCCAGCAAAACCACATTACCACGGCCAACAAATTAAAGTATTTAGGCATTGTACTAGACAGAGAAATTTTACACACATAGTCTCCCGGACAACGTGGGAATGCCGGAGACAGGAGGCATGGATGCTTACACGAGAAGCTAGACCTTTACCTACGGGACAATTAACAACATACGTATAACACCCTTCTCACTGCGACAAATCCACTAAATAACTACACACACACTAGTAACTGGCCCGAGTCGAATAAGTTCCCATCCTGGTAACCTGGATCGAAACCTACTAAACCCTTCCATCCACCCCCAAGCTTTTTCATCCGCTGCTTGGTCCACATGTGAAATAACTATTTCACTAGGACAAGTACTCAAACATGCTAGTCTGACGGAAGACTGCACGATGACGTCACTCGCCAGCGAGGAAATCGAGGCTTGCCACGATCCTCTCGCTGGAGATGGATCTCACCGTACAGTCGAGTAAAATAGTTATACACAGACATAGACTATACAAATGACGCACATACAAACAAGGACAACCCTGGTTTTTCAAAGTTTTTCCCAGGGAAGACAATCACAATTAAATTCCCACAAAAACCGACACTAAATTAGACTAATATCGACAGATAAGGAGTTTATCCGAATTTATAAGTTGGATCTTAGGTATTTCGAGCACAGTCAGCCGGATACAAGAAGATGCTTCGATTCGTGTTTCGCGAGTGTGAAATATATCTACTTGTGTTTATATCTTATCCAATAACATGTAAATAGATTATTGTAAATAAAGAGATTTTAATGATGATGATGATGATGAGGTAGGCGTCGTCCCATTATACTAAACTCAGAAAGATAGAATTATTACACGTACAATTGTCTTTACATAAATAAAGAGGGGGTTCCGTTCAGAGATATTCTATGAAATGGATGAGCTACCTCCTAACTTCGACCGTACGGAAAGCGGTAGAACAGCCTCAAGATGTTCGTCAACTATTATGTGACTCCATATAAAAAATTTCACCGGACAATTGGCAAAACGCTATAAGACATGTCATAGCACAAATAGGGAAATTCTGGAAACTTGATATTTTAATAAAGCAAACAATAGAACCAATTATTATATTTATATTAATTATAATAAGTATTTATGATGCTAGTACCCTAAATACAAACAAACTTATATGGAATCACTCCATATATCTAAAAACGATATATTATGAGTGTTTTATGAGAAAATATTTTTTTTGCAGATTTTTTTCAGTATATCGTATAAATTTGGTTATGTGTATATTTGTTATTACATTTTAAGGAAGTATCCTAATAATATCTAGTATACTATTTTCATAAAAATAAATGTGGGTACATAATATTGACAGTTTACTATTTTTATATTAAAGTAACTATAGAAATATTTGTTAGTCCCTTATGGCCTGCTTATTTACATTTTATGATGTATTGTATTCAAGTTTTTTCGGGGTGGTCATACAAAAATCTAGTGAAAATTTAGATAAGAAGTTACCAATATTTACTTTTTTCTGCTTTGAACAATTCTGTATATAGACCTTTGCCATAAAAACTGTGCTAGCATTCAAATAAACTGAAGTATAAATTATTAAGTTTCTCGACCCTAAATTTCCCCAAAAAACACCTTCTCGAAACAATTAGGTACTATAGAATTGCATTGCATTTTTATATAAACTGTTATGCGCTTAAACATTTGTTTTTTACCAACAAAGTTGCATTTAAATATTAGGTTAAACAAACACGAAAGGCAGATTCGACAAGGTGAACGGAAAAATTATTAAAAAGTAAGGAAAAAATTCCTTGACGTCAATACGTTAAAAATAAATAACAGTATAATTTGTTTTTGCTCAGCTGTCCCGGTAATATAAAAAATATTTTGATAAATATCAAACTTAGAAACTAAAAAAACATACCAAATATTACATTATTAACATTAAAAAATAAATGTCAGATCTTGTATATACTACTATTTGCCCGTATTTCTAATTGCAATTTAACCAGCAATTTTCTAGTAAAAACGTTCGTTCGTGAAAAGGTCGCGTTATTGTTTTTAAACACGCTTTTAAACTTACATGTTGTTTCGTGTCACTTCATTTTGTGGTTATTTTAGATTTCGTTGGATTGCGACGTGTCGGTGGTCATGCGAAAAGTAACACCACATTTTCAAGGTTTTGGAAATTAAAAAGCCGGAAAAGTGTAATTTAAAATGTACCTAGGAATTAGAAAAGTTTACTTTTTACTTGTATTGCGGCTACTAAACATTATGCGTGAAATGTGTTTGAATTTAAACTTTCAGTCGGTGAGAGGCGGATGAATATTACAACGAAATCCAGCGTTGCCAGATTACACCCATTTAAATATTGAGAAGAATAATTTTTAGGTTAGAATTTGAACAAATACATTTGGCGGAGAAGTAGGTGCTCTATTATGGCCGAGCGTCAAGGTACACGCTGCAGACGCAAGGCTAGAATAAATTATTCCAAAGTATGCATAAGATTTCATTTTTATAAATGTTTTAAATAATATTGGTTTTAACAGAGAGATATTGCAAATTTATATAACGTCAGCCACTAATAGTGACAACGTAATTAGAGGAAAATAAATTCCGTGCTAAAATAAGACTTAATGCAAACCTGAAGTTTTGACATTACAGCCCTTGTCCTTACCCAGACAGCACACGACGTCCATTGGACGTCCATATTTTGTCCAAATAATATCCTGGATGTTCATGAACTTCATATAGATGTCCACTGGACATCCATTTTTCGTTATCCAATGGATATACCCATTCAGAAGTCCAATGGATGTCCAAAAAATGTCCATGATGGACACTATAAAAATGACAAACTTATAATAAATTATTATAATTCTTCTAGTATAATTTAATTATTTACAACTAGGTTTTAATTAAAATAAGTCAATTAATGTATCTCTCCTCTTCGCTACTGTTGACAAGATACAAAAGTAAAAGGCCACTCAGGCCAGATTCGAAGAAGAAAAAAGAAAAGAAGAAAACGGTTAAGAAGAAAAACTAAAAACATGCTAAAACCACAAAAACGGCTCACAGCACAGATAAAATAATATTAATTTAATTATGGTTCACAGCCCACATGTAGCCCACAGATATAGAGTTTATCTGGTAAGAAAATAAGTATAATTAATATTAAATTATTTAAAAATCCAAAAATTAGGAAGAAAATCGTTTTAAACTAATATAACCTATCAATTATTTTTTAAACTTTATATTTTCGATTTGCATTCAAAGAACCCCTTTCTTTTAGACCTGTTGTCAAATGATGTACCTGTTTAAGGAAATGGCTATACTAAAAGCTAACTTATAAACTGCAAATTCGAGATGATGTCAATACAATTATTATTGTAACTAAGAGGTGAGAATCCTTTTAAAGCCGAAGAAAAAATTCAAGTTTCTTTTTGTGCTGCAAGAGACGTTATCGGAAGTAAAAGGCTATTTAGAAGATTCAAATATTTTTAAAGAAGCTGTAAGTTTGACTTTTATTAAATAAAATAGAATCATTTTGTAACGTTTAAGAAATAATCCATTAAAAGTGGTTTCATAAATTATTTCTCTTGTAATGTTCACAAATACATATTTTTATTGCAATTTTAGATTCATCAGTTACCAAAACCATGGACAAGGACATGTACGAACTTATAAAAAAATGTTTTGTTGCCATAATTTCTAATACTCTCACGAAAGAATTCACATAATATGATGGCATGAAAGTAAAATGGTCATTTAAAGGAACAATTAGCAGTTTTTTGTTTATATGTAAGTATAGGGGTAAAGTACATTAGTCAATGCATATTTTCATATTAGTTAATAACATTTTATCTAAAAGTTTTACATTTTTACCTATCAGTTTTGCCTGATCAGGCGTTTATTAAAAGATTAATTTAAGACTCAATATTCGTATAAAACGTAATGTCTTTTTTTTTAATGCTGCTGAGAGTGACAATGGTGCTGCCTAAAAAGTAAGCGAAATAGCCTTAATAAAATGGCTGAGAAGATCAACAGAAAGGGGGGCGTATACAAGTATTAGAAATTAAAAATTTTAAAAAACCGACTTTAAAAACGTGCAGATACCATCACCACATCTTAACCAAATGTTTATGGGACTAACCCTAAGGTACCCCCTTACTAACAAAAAAAGAATCATATAAATCGGACAAGGTGGTAAAACATTATCGCTAAACATACATAAAAAATGAAGAGTTTGAGGGTTTTCTCATGGACCAAGTTATTAGATTTTGACAAAATTTATATGGGACCACCCCTGAAGTTTCCCCTTTCCAAAAAATCATTAAATTAATAAAATCGGACACCGTGTGAAAGAGTTATCGCTGAACATACATAAAAAAAAATATTGTGACGAATTGAGAACATCCTCCTTTTTTGAAGTCGGTTAAAAACCAATATATGCTTGATATTATTTATGAAAATAAATATATGTCCATAGTTGCAATTATTTTATTTCTTATTAATATAGGTGGTGATGTCCATCAGATGTCCATAAATTGTCCAAAAGCAATACAAAAAGAGTCCATACATGATTTTATGGAGTGCAAATGGACTATACATTTGTATAGTCCAAAGGATGTCCATTGGATGTCCTTCGGTAAAATGATAGACGTCTATTGCGTAGCCGATAGGTCAATCAATGGACTTCCGATGGACATCCAATGGATTGACTCTTTTTTTCTTGTCTATTATAGTACATACTATGGAAGAGGCATTAAAATTAACATTTTAGATGGTTTAGATGACGACGATATTAAATATTTAACATAAAAAAACTTCCAACTGATACGAACGTCGGCGAGCACACCCAAAAACTATAAAATCGCCACTATTTGCTATCCTTAAACATCCACAATTAAGGACAGGCACAAATCGTTAATGATGCCAGTTCTAGAACGAAAAAGATCTGCGCATGTTCAGATGTCAAAAAAAAGATCTTAAGTGCACTTAATTTTAATAAAGATACCTGTGAAACCTTTGCTAGGTAATTTAACAAGTTGGTTGAATATGACAGTTAGATAATTAATTGGCCAGTTTCATATTAAATGGCACTTTTAATGATAAAATTGACTTTATATACTTATAAATTATATTTCAGATAACTTGAATGAAACCCACCAGAACTACGAGTAGCTGCAAACAACTACTTACCGATGTTAAGTATAGTAGTTTGTGCAACAAAAGTGAATATGATGGCTATATCGCAGGAATGCACTAGAGTTGTACAGTTTTTTTTTCTACAACCCACTAACGAAAATCTATAATCTAAAAAATTATTTTAATTTAATAAGACAAAATAACTAATTTTAAAAAAATTTATGAATTTTAATAATTTATAAAATAAAATAAACATGAAAATAAACATTAATTTAATTAGTTTCCGGCCAAGATTCGATCTCGGACTTTTGCATGAAACGCAAAAGCTCTGTCCTTATCTCCATGGCCGCTTACAGTTTTAATACTTGTAATTAAATTAGTTGCATATAGGTTGATTAAAATTATTTTTTTTAAATGGTGGATCAAATGAAAATAAAAGTGCTATTATTTATCGATTTTACTCAAAAATAGCTTATTTTAATGTATATTTAATCTCAATAACTTAAAATATATAAATAAGTTAACAACACTTTTACTTTCCAAAACAAAACAAACTTTATACAGTGTGTCTACTTAAGTTGGAACCATATGGAAAACATTTTTATTATTGATTTTAGGAAAAAAGTTATTCCTGATAAAAAGTCCTGCATGACCCAAAACCTAAAATACAGTCATCACATATCAAATTTTTCAATCCGTATACGAGGTTTGTCAAAAAATATGAATTTTGCTCAAGAGTAAAGTACGTTTATTTTTGACAAAATCAAAAATTTTCATTAAGAAAAGTTGATTAGAATTGAATATTACATTTAAATATGCAATAACACCGATCTATCTGAAAAAACAGATTTTCTTATTTTTTTTTAAACTCTACACTCTACACATTGATTGTAAATATCTGAAAACGTTATAAATTACGTTAGCTACTACAAACATGATACGCTTTTCTTTTGTTGATGTTTGTGAAGAATTTAGCAAATTTCTTAATGAAAATTTTCGATTTTGTAAAAAAATGAACGTACTTTACTCTTGAGCAAAATTCATATTTTTTGACAAACCTCGTATACTGCTTGCAAAATTTGATATCTGATGACTGTATTTTAAGTTTTGGGTCATGCACGACTTTTTATCAAGAATAACTTTTTTTCCTAAAATCAATAATAAAAATGTTTTCCATATGGTTCCAACTTAAGTAGACACACTGTATAATAAAAAATGTACAAAAATGGATCTTTAATAATTTCGAATAATTCTGTAAAAAAATGTTTATCGTAATACGATTAAAATACAATTATCATTAATTCCCACGTTGACAACGTATTTATAACCTCGGGTTCATACTGACAATTAGTTTGACAGAACTGTCATTTATTTAAAATTTTAAACATAATAGTAGGTGGGTGTCCAAAATATGAACTGTGATTGTTGAATTTAATTTTTTTGCAGTTTTCTCACTACCTAAAATGGATATGAAATATATTTGTTTAATTGAACGCAATAGCATCTTTTTCGTTTTGTAACATATTACAAATAAGATAGATAAGCTAATACCCATCCATGTGGGTATAAAAAATATATATTTTGTTATTTTCCTGTCTGTATACAGATAAGGAAAGTACAGAAATCCTGATATTTTTGAGTTTTCAATACCTTTTCGATTGCGTATAATTAAAACTTGATAAATTGTTCTTATTTATTTATTCTTTCTTAAACAGGGAGAAGTAGGTTTTGTAAAGAAAGTTTTAAGGAACTAAGAAATCCATTTATATCATACCTAAGTTAAATTCCTTCGTTAACGGAAATAATAAAATGTTCTAAAGGATTTGCTTCTATATTTAATTGACTAAAAATTATCTATTTGAATTATTTGCCAGTCTTCCAGAAGCTTCCTCAATTTATAATTGATTTAAGAAAATAATTTAGACGCAAATAAAATGAAAAAATAATATCCCAAAAAATAAAATAATATCAAACAACTTAAATAATAGGCACAAATAAGAGGCACATCTATATAAATTGTAGCCTCAAATTTATGTAACAAAAAAAAATATATCTAAATTTGAATTCTAAGTTCTAATTTTAGGGCTCGCGGCTAGACTCTAGTGGATGGTAGTTCAATCTCAATAATAAAAAAAGGGGGAGAGCGAGTTAAATTGGCCCGAGCACCTGACTGTCACAGTATTGACCCTCAATTTAACAAAAGAACAATAATATAAATCAATACCTCAAAGTTATCAACCTAGTCACAAAAGCAAGAAAAGTAATAAAATACAAAATACTTATTTACGGATTTATTTCCAAATTAAAAATTAACAATATAGTTAAAAATTTCGCCAAGGAAAAAAAATACCAAGTATTACCTTGCTATAAAATAACTGAGTAAAATAATTTTACCAATATCAATTATTTCCAAAATGTATTTTTATAAATTGACGAAATATTATAAACATTAGTAAATTAATCAAATATTATAAATATTTTACAAGCTGACGAAATAATATAAATATTATAGTATTCGCCAAATATTGTATTATATAAATTGACGATGTATTATAAATATTATATTGTCCAACTATTATAAATATACAAATTAACGGAATAAGTATTTAAAAATAAATTTTATGCGGCTTCCCAAGGGTAATATTCCGTATCAAAAGCACCGACCTTTATATTAAACTGGATGGCTATATGACATAAACCCTACTCCTAATTTCTCAGCCGACACACAGATAAAAGGCAACTCTTAATATTAGATTTCAAATTATCTTGGCTCTTGATTATCTTCTCTAAAGGAAATAATCTTGAATGACGATTATGTATTCTTAGTAAAAGAGTTTTTGTCGTCTTGCCGTTTATCCATGATATTCTTGCCAAATAAAATCCTTAGTTACAGGCTGGTGATCTTAAAAATGTAACATTCAACTTCGGTGATCTTAAACTGAGACTCTGATATGTGCAATTAGTCAAAATTGCAATAATTCTCTTGTTAGAAGAACACGTCCCCTCCCTCCACGCGGTCAAGTTACCGGTTAGGTGTGGTGTGATGTGTTTCATCATTCTATTGTTAGTCGTTATTCTAATATCGAAGTAAACGGAAGTGTTGCGTGTTATTGTTAAAAAAAGTTTGCAGTATGAGTGAACTATCAGAATTTTTAAACAAATGGAAAATAGGGCATCTGCTTGTCGCCTTTGAAGGTACGTACTTACATATACATACATATGATATTAAAATCTGTTTAAGTATTAATTATCAAAAGAATTATTGCATTAAAAATATTCTGTCGTGTAATTAGTAAATATGCAACGAAGATTTACTAAATGTTTTGTATAATTTCTTGTCTTGTAATTAGTAAGTTCATATTGAAGATTTACTAAAGAATGTTTTGTATCTATATAGCTTTTAGTTATTCATTAAAAGACGCCATTTTTATAGAAATTAAGCGTCCTATTAGAGCCTCAATTCAAGATAATTGCCTAAAATCAAGGACATATATATTTTTATTAAAAACTTGGAAATCTTGTAGAAAGATTATTTTATTAGCAGTAAAGCCTCAATTCAAGATAATTGTCTAAAATCAAGGATATTATGTCTTTTAAAGAAAGATTTTAGAATCTTGTAGAAAGATTATTCTATGGAAGTAAAACTTCAATATTAGATTAATTGCTTAAAATCAAGGATATAAATGATGTCTTTTTAAGAAAGACTTCGTCTGATGTACTGTTCCATTGGAAAAACTACAAAATACGTAAATTGGAACCGGCGGAAACCATCGAAAGTTTCATAGAAAAATGGCCTATTTTAAAGAGTCCTTTAGCTCCAGAACTGGTATGCGATATTAATCTAGAACATTTTATTTATTTGCAATAACTGCCTTTTTTTAAGGTAAATGTGGACTTTCAAATTAAACATAGTCAACCAGAGGATTTTCATTTGGACAATTTTCACAATTTTTTCGATGCTGTGTTGGCTTTAAGGAAAAATTCGTTAACGGCGACAGACACTACGCTATTAGAATTATTGGATGGGAAATTAACAAATGGTAAATATATTATTTGTAAGTCCCTTCCCCTCTATTCATTTCCATTGTATTTGCTCTATTCTAAACACAACGTTTTTCTTTTGTAGATTCAGCTACAGCAATAAAATTGTATATATTACCAGCATTAGTTCCTCCCAAGACTCAGGTTCAAGCGGGTAAAACCAATTGGAAACCGTCGATAAGTGAGGCACGAGATGCTTTTTTAGTACATGTCAAAATTCCGGGAGATATAGAAAAAGCAAAAAAGGATCAAATTGACTATATGTTTAAAAAAGGATTAACCGTTTAACCATATATAATACTAATAGGTAGCTTTGTCATTGTTAACAATTATAAATACAAATGTATGTCCGTAATCGACGCTCTCGATTTTTGTTGTAAAATGTACCAAATTTTAGACGCTAAATATCCTGTCCAATGTTCACATTTATGGTATCTATTGCAGTGGCAACTTTACAAATATTTTACAGAATTTGATCCTGTAATCCCTCATATTAATGATTTGCTGTAAAATATATTGTTATTTACCAACGAGGTTATCTAAGACATAGCTTTTACTACTTTTATCACTTATATTTACCGAAAAAGTATTTTTATCCTAAGAATAATATTTTAAAATTATAATGGACGCAACTACAAATAGTTTTACTTGTTTTAAATGTAGCAGAAAATTCTATTCAAAATATCATTTACTATTGCACTACCCCATTGTTATTAGAAATTTAGGACCACCAAGATTTTACTGGTGTATGAGGTATGAAGCTTTTCACAGACAACTGAAACAAACCGCTAACTCAGTAACTTGTCGAAAAAATTTGTTAGTAACACTATCCCTTAAACAACAGCTGAAATTATCGGGTAGACTTTCAGATAAAAGAGGATTTCAAACCAAGGTAGACTTTGGTCCGCGATATGTAATACCTGAAAAAATAGTAACAAAATTTAAGTTGTCAAAAACATTTTTTAGCGTGTCTTGGATAACCATTAACAATATTTTGTACAAAAAAGACTTTGCGTTACAACTTTGCGAGAGTAAATTTGGTCAAATTAAGAACATTTTTACAAATGAAAAGACTATATATTTTATGTTGCAACCACTTAAGACTGTTGGCTTTTGTGAACATGTGCAAGCTTTTGAAATAATATTTCAAGGCGGTGTAACAAATGCTGAAGACTTATTTTTCACATCATTTGATAATATGACTTATTCTAAGCAAGTTCATAACTTTCATTTTAGTGGTAACGGAACCTGTTTTATTTCTGTTATAAAGTAGTTCATATAGGTCACGGTGAAATATTTTAAAATTATTTTGTCCAACTTTTCAGATAAAGTTTCATCGCTATCTGTCTATTACTTTTTAAATTTAGTAATGTGGCAAAATTAAAATAACTGATTTTGCTTGTTTCTTTTAGATTAGTAATAACTTAAGATTAGCCTATAATAATAAATAATAATCGTGGTCATTGTTAAATTGTAACTACGTAGCCTTTTTTTTATCATCTTATTTTTACGTTAAAAACTGTATGAGAAAAGTTATTTTAGTTTAAAGTGTTAAAAATATTGTAAGCGCTACAGCAATGTCTTTTCATTGTGTTGCACCTAAATTAATATTTAAATGATAATTTAACATTAGCCACGAATAAACTGTGTTTTATTAAAAAGAGTTTTTTATTTATTTTTTTTTTAGTTGGGTTTAGCTCACTGCCTTCTTTTTATAAATTTTTAACAGAATAAATGTATCAAAGTTTAATTTCTGCTCATTTGTTTTATTTCTGATAAATTCCAAATTCCGTTATATTTAATATTCCCTTTAGATTTTTTATTTTAAGAGTTTGAAAAAGTATCTTCTTGTAATTGTTTTATATGCAGAAGACAGTTCTAAGGAGTAAAGTGAGAGCTCAATTGTTTTTATGAATAGATTTGCTTTCTGCAGAAAAAGATACAGATTTTGTATTATTTTTTTATATATAAAAATGAAAGTAAAGGATTTGCAAATATCTTAAGACATTGTGCACCATTCAGGCTTTGATTTAAAGAAATATACAATATGTCTACTTAAGTCGGCACCATATCAGAATTTTTTTATTATTAGTTTTATGCAAAAAAGTATTCGCCATAAAAAATTCTGCTTGGTCTAAACCCAAAATTCAACTATTAAATATATTTTTTTTTCAATTACGTAGGTACGAAGTTCATCTGAAAATATGAATTTTATGCAAGAGTAAATATCCTTATTTTTAACAATTTTGAAAATTGTTATAAAGGAAAGTTTACCAGAATTATTGAAAACTACGGTCATACATTTAATATTATTTGTCTACTAAAAAACTTTATCTCTAATGCTTTTTGACAAAAATACGAAATATACATTTAATTTTGCAAATCGTAGAACTGATTTTTAATGGTTGAGATAATATTAAATATCTTACAGTAGTTTTTAATTCTGATCAAGTTTTCTTAACAAAAATTTTGAATGTTGTAAAAAATAAAGGTAAATTAGTCCCACATAAAATTCATATATTTCGACAAACCTCGTACATGACTGAAAAAATGTAATGCCTAATGACTGCATTTTTGGTTTTATACCGCGCAGAACTTTTATGAAAATATCTTTTTTTTAACTGATAATAAAAAAGTTTCCCATATGGTCCCGACTTAATTAGACACTCTGTATACTCTTGAACGAAGAAACTATTGTTCTGTTCCAAGTAAATATTCTCTTGCCCAAAGAAAATATTTTCTTGATTGAAGGAAATGTTCTCTTTAATAAACAAAATATTCTCTTAATTGAAGAAAATATTCTCTTAATCGAAGAAAATATTCTCTGGATTAAAGAAAATAATTCTCTTGATAAAAAAAAAATATTGCTGAACCTAGAAAATATTTTTTGATCGAAGAAAATATTGTCTTGGGCCAAGAAAATAATCTCTTGAAACAAGAACATATTTTCTTGGGTAAAGTTTCATGTGATTGAAAGAAAATCATAAAAATCTTAAAGTAAAGTAATACACGAATATAAGTATCACCATCCAAAGATTTCGTGCTTGACACGAGATTATTTATTACTTAATGGGAAGGACGTGTACTTAAGTTAAGAAATTTTATGTATTCATTCCCAAGTTAATGGTTCTTTAGTCAAGTTTTAAATCCTTAGGACAAAGATAATAACCAAAAATTTAAGAAACTTGAACCAAGGCATTTACCTTTAGCCTTAGTACATATTACCTCCTACTAAGAACTTTAATGATCCTTAAATTCAAGGAAACGGCTTACTTTTGTTAAGAACATATTTCTTTGGCCCTATTCAAAGACATGGCGATCTTGGTTTAAATTCGTTTTGCCTTCAGTTAAGATATCCTTTTTATCTGTGCATGGGTGGAAAAAACGGTCGGTGCGCATGACAATTTGTGCGCCAGACTGTCAATTTTAAGCATTCTACGTCACATTTTTCACGGGCGTACTATGGTAAATTATATTATTTTTTATTAATAACGCCCTATTTTAATAATAATTATTATTGGAACATTTGTTTCAGCTGCGTATTAATCAAAAATCATTTTTAAGTGATTTTCTTAAATTAAAAGTTGTCTAGTTGAATGTAATAAGTGTTAAATTTAATTTTGATGATCCTTTTTAGTACATTTCGATACGCACATGTTGGCGCCGAAGTGTCAAATATCACCTCGCTATGCGGCTTGATTTTGTTGATCGGCTTTGGTCTTCCAGTTTAATATATAGTTCAGTGATCAAAAGCAGTAAAAAGCGTAAATAAAAAAATAGTAGGAAAAAACTAAATATATTTTTCTGTGAAGGAAAAAAAGTTTGACATTTTATCTTTCTGATCAGGTAACAAAATGTCACACTTTATGAAATTACTTTTGTCCCCGTTTTCCCGGGAAAAAAGTGTTTCCCGGATGTATATACACATATGTAAAGGTAAATATCTTTTTCAATATTAAATCGTCGATTTCCCGTCACAAAAAAATAGTTTATTATACACGAGAAAAATATAAGATGTCAGCTCTCGGTTTTTTGTCTCCCTCCGATTCGCGTCGGGAGACACAACACAACCTCAAGCTAAAATCTAATACTTTTTTCTCTTGTATAAAAAATAAATATAATTCGGCGTCGTTTTAGCTCAGGTGCATGCGCTTTGTATTTCTGTATGTAATCTATTTTTGGATGGTCCCTTAACCCGAGACAATTTCTGGGAAACCAAAACATCGTAAACCGGGCGGTCGACAGAAAAGGGTCGTTCAATCATATTCTAAGGTTCAATCAGTGGGTCAACTATTTGGATGGGCAGATTATCGAACACCGTTGAGGAATGCAGTCGATTTCTTTGTTAAGAATGTGTTATTTCATTTGTTTTAATAATAATTATTTTTGTTGCGTTATTTTAATATTAATAAACTTCATACGTAAAATAAACATTTAATTATTTGTGTAGTTTACAGTTCAGGTGTGAGGTGAACTTACGGCTTACCAGAAAAACGTACGCGGCGTGAATGAGTGGCTTTACATACAGGGCATGCAAAAACTTAAGTTGTTACGTGACTAAAAAGGATAATATGATTAGATAAGTTATTTAGTGATTCGTGTTAAGTTAGTAAGATCTTCGTGTTATGATCGTGTTAAGAACGATGGGCAAAGCTCTTAGGCCCATATTTATAAACCGACCTTAGGCGCAGTCGATCTAAATGTAATTATATTCCAACGAGACAATAGTGATAATAGGTCACCCTTTGATGAAGAGATCAAAAAAAAAGCAATAGTTATTTATGTCGCGAGATAATATAATACCAAGCACATCTTGCGGTTTAGATACCTGCTCCAGTCAACAAAGTTACATACGAAGCTAGAATTAAACAGTTGGAGAGAGATTGTTAAGACAAAATCCCAAGTCACCATCTAAAATGCTGTTCGCGCTGACGTTACGAAAAACCAGAGGCATTTGTTGAAGAATATCTGTCAATGATACGTGAGGAAAGTATCAACCACATGTTAATTGCGCAAAAACCAGGAAACAGGCAGGGCGTTGCACCGTAAACGCAGGTAGAAGACCAGCCGATCGACAAAATAAGGGTGAGTCAAAACCAGTTTTAATTTTATCTAATAATCAGGCGTCTAGTACTTGCTATTTCATTGATTGTGTTATTAACGATAAACCTATACTAGGCTTTGTAAACTCGGGTTGTGTTGCAGTTACAATTCGTGAATCGGATGCAGTCATAAGTTGCAACTACAGGGTGAGCCCACATTAGTACGTTTATTTGGTTATGCGGGAGATTTTGTTATAGTACCTTCAAAGGTTACGACAACTTTGAATGTTGATTTAGCTACTTCTACTGTTGACGTACCGGATAATATACAGGATGTCCCTGTTATTGTAGGTTAGCCATTTTTAAATAATGATATGGTTACAGTTTTCGTTAGATGTAACCAAGTATGACATATTTTAATTAAAATAACGTCAACGTTACACATATTAACGATTCTTTGTCTAAGAAAATTAATTTATGTGTAGAAGAAACTACTATTATTCCGAAGAATTTTGTAAGTGACATTCCTCCAATTAAAAATGAAAACGTTAAGGGTGTTTTTGTTGATTTAAGATATTTTTGTAGATCTAAGATGTTTTTGTTGATCTAAGATATTTTTGTAGATCTAAGCTGTTTTTGTTGATCTAAGATATTTTTGTAGATCTAAGATGTTTTGGTTGATATATAATATAGAAATTGGGATAATCAATTTCACATTCATGTAGTGTGTGTTATTAATATGAACAATTGTTGCTGTATTCCTGTTACCAATATGTCTGATAAATGTCTGATAATAATTATTTTTGTAGTTTACATGTAATATCCTCAAACGTCAAATGTAGGTAGGTAAAGCCCAAATTCCTTAGCAACCCGCAAAAATAATTAAAACGGTAATTATAAACCTCCACAAGAAATCAGAAATAATAGAGTTAAATTGTCTACTCTATGCAACTAGGTACTAAGTAAAAAATAATATTTATTAAGTTATAAGACAAAAAATTAACTGTTCAAATATCATTAAAATAAAAACTTGCATGTTTCAGCGGCGGTTGTCTCGTAGAAGGTTCTCAGATTTGAGCTGGGGAGGTGTAAATGGCTATTACAATCCTATTAGAATAACGTTCTCCCAAGGTGTTCCTAGGACAGGCTCCCGGTTTCCGAGTTAGCAAACTCGAGTTTAACAGTACAACAAAAATAATGCCCAACGTAAAAAAACCTAAAAAGAGTAAAAGACAATATGTCAAAGACCCATTTATATTTTAATAAAAAAGAGAACAAGCATTAATAAAATATATTTTTTTTAATTAAAGAAAAATTTATATACGCTCACTAAGAAATTAATATTAAAATAAAAACCGTAAAAACATTTTATCAAAAAATACCAAATACTATAATCATGAAAATGCATTATAAAAAGAATAAATTTAACTCTTATTCAATCGTTAATAGAAAGGGCAAACTCAACGATGAAAAACAAATTATTTGAATAAAAAAAGGGAGAGATGGTAAATTACCTCCATGAAGGAAATTTAATTAAATCTAATTAAATGAATTTTACTTACCCTTTCCTAATTAAGAGTACGGGTCGGTAAGCGGGGGAACAACTACTATTAATATGCCCTCCGTTTTGGTTTCTATATATAGGCCGGTAGAACCCCAAGAAAACAGCGAACGTGAAGTGTGGTGATCCTTATTATGGTTAATTTAGGGAATCAACAACCAAAGCATCAAATTACAAATATCCAACAGGTAAAGAACAATCCCAAAATCAAAAAATAACTTCCAAAACTAAACCCAGTATCGGATGACTTAAATATCACTATATTTTTGAGAGTGAGTAAATTACAACTGAATTTTTGTGTTCTCGTTAGCTACTACGCAGGAACGGAATTTTAACTTGATAAAGACACAATTGTCTGCTTCTAAGAAAATTGTTACTATCCTAAGAGTATATTGCGTAACAAAATGTCTAAATTCGCGCAGCCAGGAGAAGCTTATTTTTTGACGACGTTTATCTAAAATCGCTTATGGTAGGGGTACCTGATAACCCGTGCTTTCTTTACCAGTGGCGTATGTACATTTATAAAATATTGTTACGCTGCTTTTTGGTATCACAATTTATTTCAATTCAACTTTCACAATACTCAATTCAACTTTAACAATAACTTTCCAATTAATAACATTAACGTATAACGTCTATCATAAAAACTGAAAACTGATATCAGGATCATCCTTATATAGCTTGCTTGGCCCTTCTGGAACCTTCTGGAACTGTCTTCTAGAATATTCTTGACGGGTAATGACATTTCCATACATTTCTGGACTATTTTATCTTCCTTTACTTCTACTTTTACTTATAACGACCGCAGCATACTGTAGGGCGATGAGTAACATTCCACTTCTTTTTCTATCTGTACGTTTCCTATAATAGACGCAGGCTACTGCAGGGTGCTGCGTAACATTGCTCCCTTCTTTTTAGTTATTCGCCCCGAATAACTTGAATACTGGGACCTGGTTGGAGCCAACTGGGAGGATCTGGACTATGGTATGGAGCTATCTTTCCAATGTGAACTACCTTGGATTAACTTTCCGCTGACAGTTGAATGCGGTAGATCAGGTCGTTGATTTTCCTTAAGGACGAAGTAGGGGCCTTCCCAGTTCCGTTGCGATTTCTGATAAAGTCCTCCTCGCTTCTTGGGATTGCACATCCATACCTGGTCGCTCCTCTCAAAATGTGTATCTGTGGCACGCCTGTCGATTCTAGCTTCTGCTTTATCAGTGTGGGCTTTCAGTCGTTCACGAGCAAATCCATATAGACCTTCGTCCTGCCATTGCATACATCACATTTTTTACACCAATCCGCTACATCCCGTCGGCAATTGACCCAATAAAATATTTCCCGAACTCGTGCCAGTGTCCTTTTAGTATCAAATTGTTCTCCTGAATGGCTGCTATAAAGCTCCTCCAATACTTTTCTCACCTGGGACATCGGCAGTATTACTTGGCGGACTACATGTACTCCATCGGGGCTCTCCCACTTCCGGTGCAATAGGCCATCATGAAGATACAGGGAATCTCACTTGGTCCAGTATTCTTTTATAGTTGTACTGTATTTGGCTATCTCTTGCCAAGTAGGTGTGATTTTATTTTGGAGCCATTCTCGGACAACCTTTAAGTCATTGTCTTTCTTCTGTCCGTGTCCCAGACTTTGAAGGGTGATTTCTTCTTCATCGCCCTCTGGCTTGATAGTGGTTGCCCGAAGAGTAACTTTATTAACCGCTTCTTCTCGTTCTTCGAGCCTTTCACCATACCAGCATTGTTCCTCTAAGCGGGGTTGCCCGAAGAGAATGTCTTCGATGCTTTACTTTCTGGTTATTGTTAGAAGGCTGGCTCGGTGTGGGTGATTGGTTCCTTCGGGACGCATAGCTGCTGTAATTAATTCTTGTTGGTCTTAGTGGTGGGCTTGGAAAGAATGATCTATATGATTTTCCGGTCGCATTCGCTAATTCTCGATTTATAGAATGAGCCATGCTTTTACAGGTTCTTTGAATATGTCCAATTCTTCCACAATAGAAGCATCTTTTGCTTCTATTTTGGCTGTTTTGTTGCATATTTCGTAGGATATTTAAGATTTGGGGAATAGCATTAGTATTGACCTCCTCACTTTCCTGGGATTTAATTTCCCTCACTTTTGCGCGAAAAGATCAGGATAGGAGTTTTACCGCTTCATATTCCTGGGCTGCAATCAGTTTCTCCCTCAGCGTCTTGTGATATTGTAGACGTAGGACTTGCTGCATTTTTGCATCTTGTAATCCATCAATGAATGACTCTTTTCCGATTTGTTCTTGGAAATCTTTGGGCGCCTGTGGATAGGCCAGATGAATCAATCTCCTTATGTTGGCCTTGAATTCTTGTAGTCTCATTATGTTTCTGACTACAAATTTTTAGCTGGTTTTGAAATACCCATTTCAAATGCTGCTGTCTCCAAAGCTTGGACGAGAAATGAAATACTGGGTTCTTCTTGAGGAAGAACTGTTATACGGTTGCTGCTTGTCCTCGCACTATCAATGCAGCCGCCATCTCCGTTTCAGTCCAGCCATTGGCTCTAGATGCAGCTTTAAATTGGAGGCGATAAGTTTCCCATGTTGTCTGATCATCAAACGTGGGTGGCTTAATGATCTTGCTAGTATGGATTTGTGAAATTGGGTGTTTAATATGGCTTGGTTCGATTACAGATGAGGACGAGGTAGTGTTTTCAGCTTCTCTGTTGCTTATCGAAGCTAGGCTACGAATTCTTCTTTCTATCTTAACTAGTTCAGTTCTAATTTGCCTTTCGAACTCTACCCTAGCCTTTTCCTGTTGTTTTAAATTATCTCGTTGTTGTTCTAAATTAGTTTTTAAATGCTCTTGCTGCTGTTCTAAATTAGTTTTTAAATGATATTGTTGTTGCTCTAAAAGATCTACTCTAATTTTGAGCTGACCAATCTCTTGCTTAAAGGTTTCCTGGATTTTTAGCAAAGCATTCATAATTTTTACCTGAGCTTTTTTATGTCTCTCTTTCTTCTCTTTTTCCTCGTCCTTTCTGCTTCTTTCCTTCTTCTCCTGTGTCTCCTTCCTGCCTCTTTTCTTCTCCTCTTCTCGCCTTTCCTTTTCCTCCTCCTCTTCCTTTCTACGCCTTTCCTTTTCCTTCTCTTCCTCCTTACGGCGCCTTTCCTTTTCCTCTTCCATCTTCAAAAACCATGCTGGTGGGTCTGGAGTATCCATATCTTTTTCGTACTCAGTGGATCTATTATTTAACATTAAGTTCTATTTTGTATACCACCGCTGTCACCAATGTTACACTTGTTTTTGGTATCACAATTTATTTCAATTCAACTTTCACAATACTCAATTCAACTTTACCAATAACTTTCCAATTAATAACATTAACGTATAACGTCTATCATAAAAACTGAAAACTGACGTCAGGATCATCCTTATATAGCTTGCTTGACCCTTCTGGAACCTTCTTGAACTGTCTTCTAGAATATTCTTGACGGGTAATGACATTTCCTTACATTTCTGGACTATTCTATCTTCTTTTTCTTGTACTTTTACTTATGACGACCGCAGCACACTGTAGGGAGTACGTTTCCTATAATAGCCGCAGGCTACTGCAGGGTGCTGCTTAACTATATTATAAATTTGTAATACTCGTAAATAAAAAGTATTAGTCATAATTTCGACTCGTGTTTGTCAAATTTTTAATAAACTGTAAATTAATAAAACAACTGAAATTTTTACCTAATAATAAATATATTTGTGATTATCTATTTCAATTTTCAATATCCGACAATTATGAATCTCACTCGTCAGATTATTCCGTATTTATATCAAATATCAAGGAACCTGTATATCCATCTATTAAGGCTGGGAAATGGACTAAAAATGGCTGCCGTTTCTGTCATTTTACAACGTGTTACTAAATCATGCTTTTTAGATTAATAAAGAAAAATTACAAGGAAATTGAGTTATAATTATAAACAGCAATGTTGTAAGAATGAATTGAATATAAACATATTCGATAATAACTAATCATAATTTCACATTATCATTAAAAACTTGAAAAATTTTATTGCAAGGATTATTAAACAAATTGTTTTCAATGAATTCTCTATGATTTTTTATTAACTATCCTACAATATGACGGTTGTCGGTCTAATAATTATTACAAAAAGCATGATTTCAATTTGCAAATTTTGACACAATTTTTAAAATTGACGCGTTAATTATCATGTCATTTTAGTACATCGTGTTCACCACCAATGCGACATGCAAGGCTGAGTTAACATATGCATTGGAACTTGGGCGACAACTAATGGTTGCCAATCAGAAAAGTAAACGTCATATGTCAAAATAATGGTTGACCAATTAGAAATGCAAACGGCATGTTAAATTATTTCAAAGTATAATACGAACCGACGTTCAAATATACTTGTAAATGATATTACGACGTTGCCGTTCTATGTATGTTTACAATGGTTTTAAAGATATTTATAAGAGTAACAAAATTTTCCTCCATGGACAAAATCGGGAAGCTTTTAAGGCACAAGCACTTTTGTTAGTTGACAAGAATTAAAAAAAAAATAGTTTTGTACGTTCTCAAACGTGCTTTATACAGTGAGTGCCAATAAGTTGGATATATATGTGATTTTTTTTAATATTACGATTGGAAAAAAACATCGCATACCAATCATCTCTGGTTAATTAAAACCTTAAACTAACCCATATCAAATTTGACTACTGGAATTGGTTCTGTCAGTCTCGTTAAAAAAAGGATTTTTGAGCGATTTTTCAAAATTAATTTTAAGAACTGAAGCCAAATGGATATTTTTCTGCAAGATTAATTTTGAGTTTGTTTGAATTAGTTATTATAATCAGTTTTATTAATGTTAATTGTATTGGTTTATGAGCAATTTTAATAAAAACTAATTCAAAAATACCTAAATATTTTTGTTTATTTCAAAAATAATTATTGATAGGACCTGGGTGGAGGAAATATAAAAAATAATTAGACATAAAACAATTAAAAAGTAGTTTATTAGAAAAACAAATTATAGTACATTACAATAAAAACAACCTAAAATATAATACAGATGTCAAAAATAATGGAAATAAATCCTTTATATATCTTTCAACATTTAATTTTTGTTACACTTTTTTTATTCATTGATGAACTTGGAACCAAACGAATTTTGGGAACAAATGACTTTCCAATTGCACTTCTTATTTCTCTTCCTCTTTCTTCTCGGAACATTTGTATGATGCCCCATATTTTATAAGGTAAAAGTTTATACACTAACTACTAAAACGTACTATCACTAAATTTATCCTTATAACTAATAGCACAAAAAAATAACGCCCACACAAAAATCTGCCAAAATTCAAACAAGAAAAACGAACTGTTTACATTCTGTCGTTTAGACTTCAGTCCTTCAACATTTGAGTTTTTTTGCTTGTCAGTTGCCAACTACCAGTTGCTTAGTTCCGAAATTCACAATAATCGATCCAATCGATTGTTAATTTTCGCAATTTCTGTCTAATCAACAAAAGCATGAGCGATCACGTTATTGTCAAATTATAATTTTACTTAAGTAATATCATGATGCATTTTAGAGGTACCATTACCTAACAAGTAGGCATAAAAAAATAAAAATTATTATTTTATTATCGAAACGAATCGAGGAATCATTCAAATAGTAAAATAATCGATTTATATTTATAGAAGTTTTGCAAATTTTTAGGTAAAATGTAAACAAAACCCTTCGAATTAGGAAAAACCATAAAGTAATAAAATTTCTACCCAACCATAAAATACCTTTCACTCCAACCCAAAAATTGCGATATGGAAAAGTTCAATTGACCCGGTTCTTTAGGATTAAAATTATTATTATGACCGTCAAATATAGTTTACAAGTGAATACAATATACCAGTAATTTGAATAAATGTTGAAATATTATTCTAAACTAAAATTTAATGTTTTTTTTCTTCTTATCATATTTAACCTACTTACTACTTACCAACTGGTTACAAGTTTTGACAGATTAATTTTTCATGTAACAGTGCAATTATTAAATTGAAACTGAATATCGCAAAATATATTATTTATCAAAAAATTTATCGGTATCTGTCTACCTAGATTTGGCAACCTGGATATAAAAACAAGTACGCTTGAAAATAAAATTGTAATACGAGCTAGAGGTACAGGTATTGCCATCTATGTACAATGTATTGAATACTTGCTTTGTTGCAAAACCGCTGGCTCAAATGTCGCAGCCTTAAGTATTCTTTATAAATATACGCATCCTCATATTTCGAGCAATGATCAACTACGTTTGCCCATTCCTCGGGGGTTATATTCTGAAATTTCTCTTTTGGTAATTTCAACATCATTTAATTTAAATGTTGTGTTGTGTTGGCCCACCCAGTTTTTTACTTTGGCCCATATTTTCTCTATTGGATTTAATTCGGGATGGTATGGAGGCAAACGCGGAACGTCGTGTGCACTTTCTTGTAGAAGACTATCTAAAAGAAATGTTGGTGGTGGTCTGTGAACTTCGATGAGTCTGTAAAGTCGCGGTTTTGTCATTTGAGCATCCTACGGAATGCTAAGTTGAACGAGCCAGCTAATCAAATATGCCTTTTTAGTCTGGCTTGTAATCGATTTTTCAAATTTCACGTTGTAATAACTGGCATTATCGATTACAAGTGTAGCCCTAGGAGAAAGATTTGGTATTAACTGCCTTCTAGTCCATTATAAAAAATTGTCCCAATTCATTTCGTCATGGTAATCTCCAGTTTTTTTTCCAGAAAAATGTAAAATGAATTACAATAATGATCATAATTTTAAAAATAGGTTAATACCTGAAGTAAATATTAACAGTCCGTCTGACACAAAACCATCCTTACTCCCGGTATGCAATATTATTAATCATCTACCTTTGCTCATTGGAGTTGTAAAAGTGTTTTTGTCATCTCTTCATACTTTTGAATGTTTATGAGTACTGTGTCTCACCACAATAAACAATAAGCCTGCCCTCTTGTCGATAATGCATTAAGGCCTTTAAATAATTCGTCCCATTGTTTCTGATGTCGTAGGATTCCAAATGGACGAATTTATTGTCTTCACTTTTCTTCCATCTGCAAAAATAAAAATTTCGTGTTCTCTCTCTCTCTCTCTCTCTCTCTTTCTCTCTCTCTCTCTCTTTGAAATTTGATTTTGAATAAAAGGTATATAATAGTAGTTTATGTACCAACGACGAAAAGTTGCATTTTTAGAACGACTACTAGGAGTCCTAAAACAAATTATTTTTTATTCGAATGTGCTTAGGAAATTAAAAAAAAATTAGTTTGAAATTATTTTAATAAAAATACTTTATAACTCAACTAACGGTGAAATGTAAGAATGCCTAGATAATAAATTCTTGATAGCTGCTGTTATATGAGTGAACTTAAACAGTATTTATTATTTTTTAAAAGTTATTCAATTAAAACTGTATTCGAATCTCACCGTTGGCCGGGATTTTTTTATTTAATTTAATTATTTAAAATTAATTCTGATGCCTTGGTAGGATTCCCCACTCGACCATTCACTGTTGGATTCTAATTAACAGTGCTGTTCCTAAAGTGGCGCAAGGAAACAGTAACAAGGCCTGTATGTAGGGGTGTAGGAGTATTAGAGTACTAATACTCCTGCACTATGGAGTATTAGACTACTAATACAATCCATAACCTACATAGAACACTAGGCTAATGACCTTAGATGTTGAAGCCGTATACCAAATAAAAAAAACTGTGAGTATTCAAATCTTATAAGCATTTTACAATAAAAAAAAAAAAAACTAATTATTACTCTAAATAGTAAATTATACCTAAAAAAGAACGGTTCAAAATTAGAACTCCTCGATATTTAACCTTGTTTTATTGGCCTAGGTCGGCTAACTGTTTTTCCTTAGAATATTTGAAATATATAAAAAAGTTATGATTAAAACGAATAATATCCAACTTGTGTCACTTTAGGTCTAAAGATGTGAAGCCCTTCACACGTGTTCATACATTTTATCTACGACCACACTTAAATGAAATATAATTAAACTTTAACCTTGAACATATAAATATAAGTATTATGTAAACGATTCATTGATGTGAATATCCCTGGTTCTCTTAAAGTACCTCTATTTTAATATGCACAAAAATAACACGATTTTTCGACCTTCAGATGGGGTCCTTTTTCAATAATTATTCTGTATGAAGTGTGATTTTACATACCAGAATAAGTGTAAAAATACTAATTTTTAAGAATGATCGTTTGTAAAACTTACTTTTTTACTCTTTAAATTATTTATTTAGGATCAAATTGCAACACTAAACCCAAGAAAATAACAATGAAAGAAAATGCAATAAGTAAAACGCTTACTACGCTACTGAATGCAACTGTGCAATAATATAAATAAGACGCTGGGAGGTCTGTGACCACGCCTACTGCTTATAAATTCAATCTCGTTTCTGCACATTGTAAAGTAATGTACTCTACGGATAATAATCAAGCTCTACTATACAAGGTCATCAAATAATTCTAATAATAAGCCCTTAGAATAATCCTAGAACAAGTAAATAACTATAAATACCCCAAGTTTACGTAAAAATAGCATTGTGCAAAAGACTCATGACGTTTTTAAATAAAATAAAACAAAAATATAACAATGAACTTCCGCTTCTTTACAGTAATTTGTCATTATCGCAGGTAAAGCTTCGAAGATTTCGCGCAAAAATCGAAATTTAAATCTAATACACCAATTAAACTAAATTTTAGACTAAAGGTGGGACGCAATTTTTGAACCGTTACAAAATACGCCGATAGTCCAATTTTACCTAAGATCTAAGATATCCAGATTTGGTTATATGTTGGGCTTTCAACAAAGTTTCGGCTTTAATGTGCAAAATGCCAGGATTCAAATAATAGTTATTTATGCAAAAAGTGTGTAAAGTTACATGAATCAAAAAAAGGGCTTTACACACGAGTTGCATACAATATTTTGTTCACCACCGTACACACATTATCCACTATATTAGAAATATTAAAATTATTTTTTTCACTAGTGCGTAAAGTACCTATTGTTGATATGTACAATTTTTGTCAAATTTTACTTTTTTTCACTAGTGCCTAAAGAATTTTACTTTACGTACTAGTAAAAAAACTACAACTTTACGCACAGTAGTAGAAAAATGTAATTTTTAGCTCTATTTACAATTTGTATCTTTGAAGTTTTTCAAAATATTTTTCGTTTTTATTGGTTAAGAATTTTGCACAACAAAAAGAAGATCCTAATAATGCTTCTAATGTACAGGTTGTGCGTTTTTCAGAACTTGATCAAGTTGGGATCAAAATAAAATAAATCAAATATGTAATTTTCATTTATTTTACCAAAACTGTGAAAGTCTACTCGGCCGTACTAAACTTATTTTCACAAATTACGGCTCATTTTCTAATTTTTATAAAGTTTTTGCAATCAGTGAAATATGGTTTACGACACTGAACTTTTTGATTATAATACTTATCATACATTTCGTAAGGATAGAAATTTTGAGGCAACTAGTAAATCCAGAGGCAGAGGTGTATTTTTAGCCGTAAACAAAGGAATTAATGCCATTATAGTTGATACTGACTCGGATTGTTTTGGCTTAAGCAACATCTACTCAATAGACATTGCAATGTGTAAACTTAAACGAGGAAAAAAATTCGTATGTATTATTGTTGTTGTTTACATTCCTCCAACTACCTTGGTATCTGATAACGAATTATTTTTTGATTCCTTAGAATCTGTAGCAGGGTTTATAAAAGTAATTTAATAATTGTAGGAGATTTTAATGTTATTATATAATTTTAGAAACTTCTTTAACCTGTCCCATTATAACAACGTACACAACTGTAATAATGTGCTTCTAGATCTTGTTCTTACTAGCACTGATTGTGTTGTATCACATGCTTGTGATATAGCTGTTACCGAAGATGTATATCGTTCTGCGCTTACAATCAAATTTCAATTCCATTCCAAAACAGTTTAAAATGTAATTAGCTCAAATTCCAGTGAATTCAGCTCCTGCTCCTGCTCCTCTACAATGAACTATTTTACTTCGACTGGTCGTTCTTAGTGGACTTTACACCCTCATACACTGCACTAAACGCCTTCCATGATTGTATTAATAATATATTTCTTAAATATATCCCCCTGAAAAATTTCAAACGTAAACAAAAATTACCCAACATTGCTCAATGGGCATTTAATTTCCATGCTTAACAGAAAAACAAGGGCATCGAGAAATTTTAAAAAATCTAGTTATTCGGTCGACCATGAAAATTTAAACCGCCTACGAGCCGAATTTAAATACTTAACAGGTTAAGTGCCGCCATAGTGATAATTTTAACGTCCCCACAGGCCGATCACTTTTTCTTATCAAATAGAATTTCTATATGCCTCTGCAACTTCAAATGAAACTCTTACGCCCTTATGTGCGACTTTTGGACAAAAAATTTATTTTTCAAAATGTGATTCCCCGTTGCAGTTTCACAAGCTGTGCCGTCCACCAGTAAAGAACAGGAAAACGCGAATTTCGGGGAACATTTAGATGAAGCTATCGAATCCGTCAATGCCCAATATTCTAAAGATTTCGAAGAGGAAATTGTAGAAGAAACCGCTTCAATGCTGTCCAATGAAACGAATGAAGCAATTATTAGCGGACCTGTCAACAGAAATTCACGTTTGAGGACAAAGATTCTGCAGGATTCAATGCGCACTTGTACGAGAATTTCTATAACAAATCTGCCTTTGAATTTAACGAATATTTTGTAGACGATGACCTTTTATCCATGATGGTACGTATCTACCTTTATTTTATTTCTGTCGATTTTGATTTTTGTGAATTTGTAGGTCGAAGAGACTAATCGTTACGCCCTGCAGTGTCAAAAAAAAAATACGAAAAAAAGCGCACGTATTACCACGTGGTACAACACTGATATCGAAGAAATGAAACGATTCCTTGGTATAGTTATCTGGATGGAATTATACCACTTCCCATCTTTGCAGTTGTATTGGTCAAAAAATGATATTTTGTTGACGATTACCCAATATCAAAAATGTAATTTCAAGAAACCTCTTCCAGTTATTATGGAAAACGCTGCATTTCAACGAAAATTCAGTAATAAGCGATGATCGCCTGCAAAAGAGTGCTCCACTGATTAGCAGATTGAAGCATAAAGTCAAGGCTGCCGTCATTACAAACGAAAACGTTTGCATTGACGAGACGTTGGTGCCCTTTGAAGGGCGACTGCATTTCAAGCAGTATATTTCCAACAAAGGCATAAGTTTGAGACAAAACTTTTCAAACTTTGCCTGGAAAGTGGTTACACATACGATTTTAACGTATATTGTGGAAAAGAACACGTCGAAGGTAGCAGCGTACCAACAAATGAAGTGATGAAGCTCATGGATGGGCTGCTTGACAAAGGACGAACACTTGCGATAGACAACTACTACACCTCAGTCACGCTTGTACATGAACTCCTGCACCGAAAAACTCATATGATTGGTACACTGCGCGAAAATCGCAAGTTTAATCCACAAAATGTAATTTCCAAGAAACTGAAAGTAGGCGAACATGTAGCTGAACAAAGTAACACAGGCATCGTTGTTCAGAAGTGGAATGACAAACGCGATGTCCTGATGATTAGTACCAAATTCGGCGACGAAATAGTGACAATCCAGAGAGCACGCGGTGATGTGGTCAAGCCAAGGAATGTAATCAAATATAATAAATATAAGAGCTTCATAGATATTTCAGATCAAATAAAGAGCTATAATTCATATTAATGTAAAGGAATAAAATGATACAGAAAATTGTCGATGGCACTCTTGACCGGTACAGTCCTCACAAACGCTTATGTCGCACATCAATGCATTACCAACGAAAATGGCGATTACCCAATTCAAGGAAGAGGTAATTCGGGGCCTTTTGGGGATTTCACTGCCACCGCACCAGTCCATATGGAAAATGAACACAAACTTAGTGACGTTGGCCGTGCATGTAGAAGATAATGTATAACGTGTTACGCAAAATTATCAAAGGACAAGGAAAGACAAGTTGCACAAAGGAAAGCATCCAACACGATATTGAGGTGTGATGCCCGTGAAAAATTTTATTGCCTTGACTGTTTTTTTATCACGCATTCGGTAAAGAAAGCATAAATTAGTACATAGGAAACAATTTTGTCCACGACCACTTAATAATAAATCAATATTCTACCTCCTAACTAAGAGCATATAGTACCCATATATCACGGAGTGAATTATGATAATTCACGCTTTTGTAATTCTGGCACATTCCGATAGATAACTAAAGATAGACGATACTTTTCATAACGATATTTTCTAGATCGAAAAATCGAAAAATCGAAAAATCGAAAAATCGAAAAATCGAAAAATCGAAAAATCGAAAAATCGAAAAATCGAAAAATCGAAAAATCGAAAAATCGAAAAATCGAAAAATCGAAAAATCGAAAAATTAAAAAATCGAAAAATCGAAAAATCGAAAAATCGAAAACTCGAAAAATCGAAAAATCGAAAAATCGAAAAATCGAAAAATCGAAAAATCGAAAAATCGAAAAATCGAAAAATCGAAAAATCGAAAAATCGAAAAATCGAAAAATCGAAAAATCGAAAAATCGAAAAATCGAAAAATCGAAAAATCGAAAAATCGAAAAATCGAAAAATCGAAAAATCGAAAAATCGAAAAATCGAAAAATCGAAAAATCGAAAAATCGAAAAATCGAAAAATCGAAAAATCGAAAAATCGAAAAATCGAAAAATCGAAAAATCGAAAAATCGAAAAATCGAAAAATCGAAAAATCGAAAAATCGAAAAATCGAAAAATCGAAAAATCGAAAAATCGAAAAATCGAAAAATCGAAAAATCGAAAAATCGAAAAATCGAAAAATCGAAAAATCGAAAAATCAAAAAATCGAAAAATCGAAAAATCGAAAAATCGAAAAATCAAAAAATCAAAAAATCGAAAAATCAAAAGATCGAAAAATCGAAAAATCGAAAAAATCGAAAAAATCGGAAAAAAATCGAAAAATAAAAAAACCGAAAAATCGAAAAAAAAATCGAAAAATCGAAAAAAAATCGAAAAATCGAAAAAATCGAAAAATCGAAAAAAAAAATCGAAAAATCGAAAAAAATTGAAAAATCAAAAAAAATCGAAAAAACAACAGTTAGTTACCTATGTTTAATAGAAACTTTCCATTCACACTTAACTTTTATTTAATAAAGAAACCATAATGGTCGTGGACAAAGTATAGTATTAGACTCGCAATTTATGGCCATTATTCACTCGGGTGACTTGCGCCCCTCACCTACGGCTCGGGACGCAAACGTCACCCTGCGTGAATAATGGCTACCATAAATTGCTCGTTTAATAATATACTATTGTTATTAGGTTATTTCTATTTTATGTGAGAATAAAGTTAATTTTGCCTAAAATGTATTTTTACTTCAAATTTATGACGAAAAATATTCAAAAATAGTCCAGATGCAGACCTGTTACTTATAAATCTTATGAGCCATGTGAGTCCGGGTTGGCCTCTCAGAAGCACAGGCCGAGCACGGGTTCTAAACCATCTGGCCGAGCCCAAAACGATCCTATGTATTTTAAAGAAGCCGGCGTGGTGCTACATAATATTTTCTGACGAACAAGCATGTGAGTCCATGTCGGACTTACGCGGCCCGTATGTCACTTTTATACGTTAGTCTACGTTGGCGTCTCACGGCACTTAACCTGTTATGTTCCACTCTTCACAAACAATACATGGATACGCTAGAAGATAACATTAAAACAGATCTACGCGCGTCTTAGTCTTATAACAACTCAAAAAGGTCTCCTTCGACCATTCCAGCTACTATGATTTTTAACAAACGAACATCTAGATAATTCCTCCGACATTGATTCCTCTTTTGCTAGTTTCTTCTTAACATCATTCTCGGATCACACATCTTCTGACAATACTCCCAATGTCCCACTAGGGCTCTCCCACGACTACTTATCTATTACTCAAGTATCCGAATGTGATCTAATTCTAGCTGTCAGATAGCTAAAAGCAAATATGGCAACGGGACCCGACGGATTTCCTGCTTTTTTTATTAAGCACTACATTTATTCACTATCGACTCCGTTATGTCAAATATTTAATATTATTATTCGCACAAGCACATTCCCTAATACATGGAAAGTTTCTAAAATTATTAAAATTTTTAAACATTGAAATAGGGCATTAATCGAGAACTACCGACCCATTGCAGAAAACTTTATGCTCATTTCGCTCATTACGTAATTCCTCAGCAACATGATTTTGTCAGTGGTAGGTCGACAGTAACCAATCTAATCGAGGCGACACAATTTTTGTAGTGAGGTATTAGATGCAGATGGACAGGTGGACGTCATTTACACCGATTTTTCTAAGGGATTGTATTAACTATACAATTTTACTTAGAAAGCTGAATTCGGTGTCTATTTCGCATGACCTGCAAGAATTATTTTCATCGTACTTGTATGACAGGTGGCAATATGTTAAAGTAAAATCCACAATACTCTCGAGTTCCACAAGGTTCAATTTTTGGACCCCTATTTTTTATTATTTTTATTAATGACATAGGTCAGCATCTAGACACTAAATTTCTAATCTTCGCGGATGATTGTAAGTTATTTAAAAAGATAAATAATCTAAATGACTGCTTAGTATTACAAAACAACATTGAGCTGATTCAAAACTGGTGTAATTCTAACTGTCTAGAACTAAACGCGCAAAAATGTAACGCGATGACATTCACACGTAAAAAAATTGGTATCCACTACGACTACGTAATTGGTTCTACGCGTTTAAACATACCAAATCATATTAAGGACTTGGGAGTTACTTTTGACCCGAAGTTAAGTTTTGTTCCACACATTAACGATGTAGTTGCTTCTGCTTTTCGAATTCTTGGATTAATTCTCAGAAATATGAGTGATTTCAGAAGTATAGATACATGCAAAATGTTATTTAGTTCACTCGTTATATCCAAACTGGAATACGCAAGCGCCGAGTGGTCCCCTATATATAATGTACAGAGACGATTCTTGAAAAGACTCCATTTTAAAATTTACGGATTTCCACAGGATCAGTTGCTTCATGATTTTAATTGTGTAAATCTTCAAGATCGTCGAGTAATGCATTCTATATCATTTTTGTGTAAACTCGTGAACTACAAAATTAATTGTGCCGAACTTTTATCGCAAATACGTTTACGGGTTCCCCGTATTACCTCGAGAGATCACCAAACTTTTTCATTGCCCATACCGCGAACAAACATTAAAATCGCCACTTTATCAAATGCAAACCAATTTTAATGCTCACTCTCAAAACATTGATATTTTCAATTGTAGAGAATGTGATATAAAAAATTTGTTTAGGTTTAGGTAATACCTAGAGTACGTCTTATTTTACTTCAATTTTTATATATAATGTGTCTAGTTCTAGTTTTACTCAGTTGTATTATTGCCCAAATTCGTTTTTTTTTTTTTTTTTGTAAATTTAATGTTTACGTTTTGATGTATTTAATGTATGTATGTATGACATTTTATTTTATTTTTATTTTATTTTTGATATGCATTCCACCTGTAATAGGTTTGTACCGTTGGTTGGATAATATTATATAAATAAAATAAATAAATAATTTTTACGAAATTTTTTTGTTCTCTTACTTATTACTAATTAAAGTTACCAATAGTACATTAATAAAACAAAATTCAGGAACTATGTTCAGGGATAACTTTGTTCTATCAACGTCAAGAATAAGGCCCCAGAAAAATCATTTACAAAATATTTTACTTTATGTGACAAATGGTTGATCCAATGCCATCACTCTTCTTTTCCAGTGGCGTGCGATGACATTTTTGGAAGGGGAAGCGCCGCAGGCGAACATTTTTCGCGGCGCATTCGCCATTTTGTCAAAATCTTGCTTTTTTTTTTTTCCTAAGTACTACGGATATTCGAGATTGAGATTTTTGAAGTATTACTATTACTTTACTACCTAGTTTAGTACTAGAAGCTATAAAAAAACTTACCTTTGAAAAGCTTTCTTGGTTTATTTAAACGTAAAAAAGACATTTAAGTGGAGATTTTTTTATATTTTTCAGCATTTCGCACAGTTGACACAGCAGTTGACATTTATTTATACTTAGGATCTATTCGCCTATCCTCAATGGCTTCAAATTTATGTATAACATCATCGTAAAATGTTGGATTTTCTTTTAACTGCTTAACAAGCTGTTTTTCAATGGATATTAGGGCTAAATTAGATAGTCTGTTTTCACTTGTTAAAACTTTTAATGCGCTTTAAAGCTGAAAAACTTCGCTCAACTGACGCACTTGTGGCTGATATGGGTAGTACTAATTCACATAACTTAACGACTTCGCAAAGGGACTTATTTAAACCAGTTCTTATCAAAAAATTTAACACATTGATGGGCGTCTTTTTATCTTTAATTTCAGATGTTTCATAAACAACACTTAACTGGGACTTTAATGCTGGAATATCGAAAAAATGTCCATAATTTAATTATAGTGAATTAAAAGCTTTCGATAAAAATTTTGATGAATAGTAGTTACTATTATTAAAATTGCACAATTCAACAAATTTTGTTTCGTTAAAATTTTGAAATCGAGGGTTCATTTGTTGTAAAATATTATCAAATATTTCGGCGTATAATCGACGATAGGAGGTTTCTCTGTCGCCGACATTATCAATTCTAATTCTCTTTCTTTTAGGTTCTAAGCCAATGTTTTGAGTCTTATTCCAAAAGTGTTAAAAATGATCTCGTTTTTTATTCATTCTATTTTTAAAATTAATAATTTGTTTAATGCAAAAGCCAATATCATTTAACTTTGTCTGTAAAATGTCGGATAAAATATCAGTAAAAGGGAAAATCTCTGTAAAAATGTTGAGCAAAAAATTGAAATGAAATTTTTGTTTGAGCCAATGCAAATACCCTTTAGCGACAGTAACAGTTTCAGCATTCCATGTTTCTTTATTTTCCCAAAAGTCTTAAAAAAAGTGTATCAAAGAATCACGGTATTGAAACACTGTTTGCACTTAACGTCCATTGTAGTTCCATCGCGTCATAGCAACTTTTTAAACCTTTTTTAAACGTCAATGTCCAAAGCGCGAGTTCTTTTCGATGACTTTGAAAAAAAGGAAGCCAAACCACTAAGCATCAAAAAGAAAACTTTGCAATCTCTAATATTATCTATGCTTCGCGATAAAACCAAATTAAGTCTATGTTCTAAACAGTGAACGAAAATTGCATGTATGAACTTCTCTTTCATTTTAGCTTAAATAAATAAATTTAAAGGCCTCCTAAATGGCCAGTCATTACGGCTGCACCATCGTAGCTCTGAGCAAAAAGCTTAGAACCACATTTTAAACTTGAAATAACGTCACACACAATTTTAAACAATGCATCTGCAGTCCGTTCGCTAGTGACGTCCAAAATTCCTAAGAATCGCTCTTGAGGAATGCCATCCAATACATATCGCACAACAATGGATAATTGACTTAAGTTTGCTACATCTGTGGTTTCATCAAGCGCAATTGATATGAAAGTTTCTTTTTTAATTTCACTTTTAATGTGATCTATCACAACGTCGGCAGTTCATTTAATTAAATCATTTTGAATTCTGTTTGAGGTACCTAAGAAAGTCATTGAATCAATAAAATGACTTTTTAGGGTATCATCGTATTTTTCTAAAAACTTAGAAGGTCCATGTAATGTCCTCGATTGGCGGATCCACTTGCTTCATTCTGATCCCTAAAACTTAGTTCATGCTCTCCCAGGAAACAAGTTACATTTATTAATCGTTGTAAGACGTCCCTATTTTTTTACCCTTTCATTGTGAATTTTGTTGCTTATTTTTAAATGATTGTCCAAACTATGTTCAATGCGATAGGTCCCGAATGTTCTTTCTTTAATTGTAGCACTTATATGAGAATTGCTATTTACATGTCATTTTACACTTTTGTGAAAATTATTCAAGTCTGTAATACCGACTGAGTTCCAATGTATTTTTTCGGCTACATTAAAAAGTAGGCAAGGCCAGCAAAACAATTTCTTCAAAGTTTTGCAGCCGGTTAACCATTTATACTTTTCGTAGAACCCTACGTAAAAATGCCTGGTAAATTTCTTTGCTAGTCTACTTTCTTTAAATTGATAGGATTCTTTAGTCTACTAGAATTAATAATGTCCGTTTTCTCTTCAAAATTTCTACTTGAACATCATTTTTTCAATAAAGAGCACACAATACAGACACAATTTACCACAATATTATTGTTCACAGGCACAGTGCATAGTTCCTCCATTTTACAAAAAGAAAAACAACTACGAAAAACAAACCGAAATCTATCTGAAGTCTACGGTTTTCCTCACATGTCGATTCGCGGTGCAAATTGCAATATGCGTAGGGCGACGTAAAAATCGCTGACTCTCGACCGTATTTCACATGCCCAAACAGACTGACTACTTTCGCGGCAAAGCAAGATCAATAACACGAAGCGAAATCAATTGGAAGATGAGCCGGCTTTTTCAAGACGCGAAATAAAAGAACTTTTTAAAAAACAAATTTCAAGGATATAAATTTTATTAACTCTTACTACATTGAAATCTAAATTAATAATGAATAGTTTCTCATAAAATAATAGAAAGGTGGAATGAACGTGAGAATGCAAGCTTGCATTCTCCTGGCATCAAGTTACACAGAGTTCGCTGTACTGCGACCATAACTCCTCCGCCGTTAGGGGGAAATTCTGGGGCTGGCAACAGGATTTTGAAGTTCCAAATTGGCGGTTTCTTGACTTCTGCTCTTGATTTTGGGAACTTCACTTCCTTTCCTATGAAATAATTTAAAGATTCCAAAAATTATAAAAATTGCAAGTATTACATAAATTGAAATAGTCCAAGCACTTATTTGATTTGGAAGGATTATGTCCGAAATTTCACTTATTTTGTGTTTTTGAGCTTCTAATATATTTTTAATGTTTTTAACGTCATCTATATTAATCGAATCTAATTTAATCGGCACGAATTTAACTTTTGAGTCTAATATAAGTTTATTTTTAATGTTTGAGTCTGGAAGGTTAATTAATTTAAAGTCTTTTTGATAGTTTTGATAATTACAAATTTGAGTACCACTTATGTTTACGTCACAGTCCGCACTAAGTTCTAAAACAAAGGTTCCTCGGAAGGGGATGCTGTCTTTATTGATTCCGCACTTTTGGATAGCTACAGTTTCTTTCGGGGTTGTGATGATCCAATGGTTCTTTTCCAGTTTTTGAATTCTTAATTTGGGCATCTGGACCGGCACCTGTTCACAAGACGTGACGTTGTTGAAATAGCGGAGCATTTGAATTTCGCATGGGGTATCTTCTGTAATTGTAACTGGACTGTTCTGTTTACACAAGTATTCCTCTGGAGTAATTTCTTCACATTTTTCGTCGAAAAATATGTAGAAGTGGTCATTTAAAATAAGGTATTTGGTTTGAGGAATGATTTCTTTAAAGGAATTTTTTATTGGGGTAGGTAAGGCATACATGTGATAATAACTGTAAATTTCGCTCTCTACTATGGGTATTTCAAGAATAAAAATTATTTGGTATCCTTTACTGTAACTTTTAATTTCGATTATTTTCTCAAACATTAGAATATTTTCTAATTTTCCTTCAAATGGAAGTCTATTAACTTTTAATTGTTTACTAATTAACATTATTTCGGCTAGAAGCTCACGAGGTTCAATTATTGAATTGTAAAATGTATTCAGTTTAGAGAATGAAATGGCTACTTCAATCTTCTCTAAAATATTATAAATTAATTAATAAACTGGGATTATTTGTGAAATAACTGTATCAGTGACAAGGTACTGATAGTCAGAATTTTCATTATTTAATAAATGTTCAATTTTTTCTATTCTGTTTAATAGGATTTGTTCGTTATGAGCCAGGGTACTCGTGCTATTTTTAAAGTGACTTATAGAATTTTGTAAAAGTGTAATTTGACTTGCAGCTAAATTTTTATGTTTTGATTGGATTTCTGAAAGTAGTGCTATTGCTTTATCGTACTTTTTAGCATCATCTTCATCTAAATTGCCTGTTAAAGATCTAATAATTGAGCCAAGTCCGTTTAATAATCCTCTTTTGTTTCTATTGTGATTTAATGGATTTAACTTATTTAATTGATTACTTATTTTTTGTTCTAAATTTTTTATCAGATTACAAGCATTTTGAAATTCATCAATTGGCTTGGAATTTGTATTATTTCGATATATTGATTGTTGTAAATTTCTAAAATTTGTTTTAATCGTTTTAAACTCTTTAACTACGTTTGAAATATCAAAGAGTTGGATAAATGACCAAAAATCTATTTTATTTTGAGCATTACCTAATTTGTAGGGCAAAAGGCCAGGGTTATTATTAAGGTTATGGAATTTGGGATAGGTTACTCCGCCGCAGAGGTGGATGGATAACCTGTAGCAAGTAAAGGTTGTTTTAATTCTTTTATATGGATTATTTCTTTTTTGTTTTTATTTCGTTTTTTGGTAATTTCTACTTTATTTCTGTCTAAGAGATTAGTGATTTCGTATGGACCAATGAATTTATTATTTTTCTTACTACGATATTGAGAATTTTGTTTAAATACTATTTGACCTAATTTAAAATCATTATTTATGTCTCCTTTCTTATTTCTTTTGTCAGTTATTTTTTGTTTTTGATTTTCTAAATTTTTTCTTACATCATTATATATATGCTCAAGTTTTTTCTTATGATTCTCAGCATAATCTGTAAAAAATGCCGTTGGAATAAAAATTTTGTTAGGGTTCCGTGAGTCCGTATGTCCAAAGGTCAGTTCAAAAGGGGTATAATTTGTCGAGCTATGTATTGAATTGTTATAACCTAAGATAGCATAATTAATTAAATCGTCATTGTCGTTTGGATAAGTTTCTTTTAGTAATCTAAGGTGCTCTATTAAACTTAAATTAAATCGTTCTGCCATACCATTAGATTCATGGTGCGCTACTGTGGTAAAATGAATTTTGATTTTGTGCAAATTTAGAATTTCTTTAACGGTTTCGTTATTGAATTCGGTTCCGTTATCTAATATTAGTTTTTCTGGTACACCAAAAGAAGAAAAATATTTTATTAATGCTTTGCATACGTGAATGGCTGTTTTGCCTTCAATATGATAAGGTTGTGCGAATTTTGAGAACGAGTCTATAATAATGAAATAAATTTTTTTATCATAATAAAAGAGATCTGTATGTACTATTTGAAAAGGTTTCGATGCGGTTTCGGTGACTATTAGGGGTACATAAGGTGGGTGTCTACCCTACTTGGCACGTTGACAAATATCGCAAGAATTTATGTAATCCGATATTGTTGTTTTCATATTTTTCCAGTAAAAATTTCGTTTTAAATATTCGTAAGTTTCAACAATACCACGATGATTATTTTTGCCTTCGTGATGATGTTTAGTTAACATGATTTGTTCCTCTTTTTCGGCCACGGTATTTATTCTCTTTAAACATCTAATCAATTTTGGGCCTTTTTCCGATAATTTTTCTAAATATACTTTATTAAAATTTTGATATAGAGAGTCGTTATGAAAATGTAAATAGTATGTTCTCTTCATAATTGTATAGTCTTTTAAAAATTCTAAAATGAGGTTTTCATTATTTTCAATAGGAATTTTAACATTTATAATTTTGTGGTTTTCATATGTTTCTTGAGTTTAGGATATGGGTGAGGTGTAACTATAATTTGATTCACTTTATGTTTCATTATAAGTACTGTGTTGAGTTGAGTCAGAGTCGTCACTGATCTGATTGTCAGGGGGTTTAATTTGAATGTCAGAAATAATTGAAATTTTTGGCTGATCTTAAGTACTTGTCGAGGGTTCAACAGGTAGTCTTTCCTCGAGGAGGTTATTTAAAAATTGATCTAGTTCGCTTGGATCTCTAATTTCACCTGGATTATTAATTATTGATTCGTTTTCTAACGCATTAATTACTACTCGTGATAACGCATCGAAATTTGTATTTAAGGTTCCTTTTTTACTTTCCTATCTGTATACAGATATAAGGAAAGTATAGGAATCATGATTTTTTTCGACCTCGAGTTTTCGACGGATTTTTACGTTTTGAGGTCCCCTGAATCCGTTTTGACTATTTTCGCGATGATGTCTGTGTGTGTGTGTGTGTGTGTGTGTGTGTGTGTGTGTGTGTGTGTGTGTGTGTGTGTGTGTGTGTGTGTGTGTGTGTGTGTGTGTGTGTGTGTCTGTGTGTGTGTGTGTCTGTATAACGCATAACTCATGAACCGATACACAGAAAAACACCAAATTTTAAACTTAAGCTTTGTTTCAGCGTCCAATGAGCTGATTAGATTTTGGGCAGTGTCGGAACATCTGGGGGGGTACTTTATAGGTGGTCATTTTTATATTTTATGGAATATATCTGTTATTTACGTTTGGAGAAGAAAATTCTTCAAATAAAAGTTACTTCTTATATAATTATCTATAATTTTTGTTTTATGCAAAATTTTCCTAAAATGGTCCGTATTCGAGAAATTTGACAAAATGTAAAAAACATAATTTTTTATAAAAATTGTTCAAATAAAAGTTGTTTGTAATATAATTCTCTATAATTTTTGTCCTATACATAATTTCTCTAAAATGGACCGTATTCGAGATATTTGAGAAAATGTGTAAATTTCGAAATTTGAAGAAAACTCAAAAACGGATAAAGGAAAAAACATTAAATTTTAAACTTAAGGTTTATTTCGGCCTGACGTGAAATGATTAGATTTTGGACAAAGTCGGAACATCTGGGGGGGTACTTTATGGGAGGCCGTTTTTATATTTTATGGAATATATCTGTTATTTATGTTTGGAGAAGAAAATTGTTCAAATAAAAGTTACTTCTAATATTATTATCTATAATTTTTGTTTTATGTCAAAATTTCCTGAAATGGTCCGTATTCGAGAAATTTGACAAAATGTGCAAAATTCTGATTTTTATGAAAATTGTTGAACTAAAAGTTGTTTGCGATATCGATTTCTATAATTTTTGTTTATACATGATTTTTCTAAAATGGACCGTAATGGAAAAGTGCTAAATTTAAATTTTTCTGTATTTTCGTTTTCAATGAATATCTATAGAAAAATGTTTCGAGGTAGATGTATGTGTAAAATGTATATATTTAGTTTATCCTCTAAACATTTATAGAGATGCTGCAATAGGTTGTACAAAATAACCGGAAAATGTCTATAATAACTAGATAGGAAAGTCATGTGTTGGACACATCAGATTTTTATATACAATATCATAATCGAATTCTTCTAACCGGAGTCTCCAACGCATTAATTTTGAGTTTGGTTCCTTAAGATTAAATAGCCAAATTAATTGTCTGTGGTCACAATATATGGTGAAACGCACACCCCATAAATAAGGACGAAAAGTTTGGCAAGCCCAAACTATGGCAAGCAATTCTCTTTCTATCGTACTATATTTTTGTTCGGATTCGTTTAGAGTCCTTGACGCATAAGCGATTGGCTTATCGGAACCTACAGGACCTTGTGAAAGTACTGCACCTAAAGCTACACTAGATGCATCTGTGGTAAGTACAAAATGTTTCGAAAAATCTGGATATTGGAGTATAGGAGAATTGATTAACAAATGTTTACAGGTATTAAATGACGAAATAAAATTTTGATCATGTTTTACTTTAGAATTTTTCTTTAGACATAATGTTAGCGGTTTTGTTATTTTAGCAAAATCTTTAATATATTTCCGGTAATAACCTATTAAACCTAGAAAACTTTTAATTTCCTTTTGCGTATTCGAAATTGGGTAATTTTTTATAGCATTAATTTTGTCTGGGTTAGGCTTAACGCCTTCGGGTGTAATAATGTGACCTAAGTATGCGACTTCCTTGCAAAGAAATTCACATTTTTCTAATTGAATTTTGAAATTAGATTGCCTTAAACGGTCAAAAACAGATTTTAATCTTTCTATGTGTTCTTGAAGAGATGTCGAAAAAATTACTATGTCCTCTAAATAAACTAAGCAAGTTTCGTTGTGTAATCCTCTTAATATATTGTCCATCACTCTCTGAAAAGTTGAGGGTGAGTTACGAAGTCCGAAGGGCATTCTTTTAAATTCGTAGTGTCCGTTTTGTGTCGAAAAAGCTGTTTTAGATATGTCATCTTCGTGCATTTGGATTTGGTGGAATCCGCTTGCTAAGTCAAGTGTTGTGAAATATTGGCTTTTGCCTAGTTTGTCTAAAATTTCTGTTATGTTTGGTAAGGGGTATTTGTCGGGTATAGTTTTTCATTAAGTTTTCTGTAGTATATAACTAAGCGGAAATTTCTTTTTCCTGATTTATTAGGACGTTTAGGAACAATCCAAATGGGGGAAGAAAATGGAGAATTTGAGGGTTGAATGATACCTTGGTCTAACATTTTTTTAATTTGACTTTTGACTTCTTCTTTGCAAACTTCAGGATATCTATACGTTTTAGTAAATATGGGTGATTCATCGGTTAATTTTATTCTATGTTTAATTTGATTAGTAAATGATAGGGGAATATCTTCACAATAAAATATATCGCGATATTCAAAGCATACATTTTCAATTGCGTATTTTTCTTCTAAATTACAATGATTTAAGTCAATATTTTTTAAATTATCTTTTAAGAGATTATCATAACATTCTTCGATGTCCTGATCAGTTTCCATTTTTTCTAAGAAATTAATCTCGTTAATGTTTATATTTTCTATCTCTAAAGGTTCTAAGAATTCTAATTTTGCAGGTTTAGTGTTTGAATTTATTATAGTAGTTAGGGCAAAATAATTGTTTACATTAACTAGAGCAACAGGGGATTCAACAAGAGTAGAATATTTTTTATAATCTAGTAATCCGACACCTTCTTTCATGTTTATGGGAATTTTGACTATTTGTTGAGTTCTAGGGGGTATAACTAAATGATAATTTTTAAATTGAATATTTTGATTGGAACTTGTATCGTCTTCACTTTCATACACAATAGGAATTTTTACATACGTGGTAGTCATAGTTTTTGAACTTACGTTTACAGAGGCTTTTAATTGTTTTAATAAATCAATTCCAATTAAACCATCGTATTTATCACTAAATTTGAATAGATAAAATTTATGATGTTCTGAGACATTGAAAATTTGAAAAACAGGTATATTTACTACCTCGTCATGATATGATATATTATCAGCACTTTGAATATAAAAATTTTCTTTAAAAATATTGTTGTAGTAAAACCTATGTGCTAAATCCGGTTTAATTAAACAACGAGTACTTCCGGTATCGATCAAAAAATTGGCATTAAGTTTGGGGATGAAGATATACGGTAAATTGTTCCTAGATAAATTTAAATTTATTATGTAAGATTCTTTGGTGAAGTCTCCTGACTAAAATTTACATCACCGGAGTTATTTTGATTTGCTGAATTTTGATGAGTATCATTAAATGGTAAATTATTGTGTTCATTTTCGAAAAAAGCGGTATCTTGTTGATTATAGTTGTAATTATTGAAATTGTCATAACTTTCGTAATCATTATTTTCGAAAGAGTTGTCAAATTGTTGATTTACATCATGAGCAAATAGTTCGGTACGAGCAAAATTTTTTTGATTTGTTATTCTTGTATTTCCCGAAGAGGTATCCATGGGCTCAGGTTTAGGAAACTTATAATTTGGGTTACGATTTAGAAAATTCCTAAATTGACTTGAATTAGGGCCATTTCTAGTGATATGGCTTTGTTGATTAAAATTACAAAATCTTATTTGGTTGTCTATTTTGAAAATTAGGAGGATAGAAATATTGGGAAAGTTGTGGGCGAACATTTTGCGGATTTTGTCGAATTATTTTAGGACTTGTTCTATAATTTTAATTAATTAGAGAATTATTTCTATTTTGACTGTATAGGAAATTTTCTTCTTCAATGACTAAGGACATTGCTCTTCCTAAACAATCAGGATTACGTAGACGCACATTATTTTGTAATTGGCCTGTTAAGCCCCTAATATAAGTCTTAAGAGCTAATTCATTATAATTATTAATTTTTACTCTTTTTTCATCAATTGTCTCATTACTTGAATTTAATTTACCTATTACTAAACTACGCGCTTCTTGACAGCGCATGCCAAAACTGTGTGGCGTTTCATTTCTGTGTGGACTTAAAACTATTAGATCTTGGACAAGACAATCTATATTCCTTTGATCACCAAACCTTAATCTAAGGGTTTCTTTAATCTCATCCCATGTTCTCAATTCAGTTCTTGAACCTATAAGCATTAAAGCTCTACCTACTAATCTACCCATTATAGCTCTTAGGAGAAAACTATTTAACTGCATGTTTGTTGCACTATAAAATTGAGCAATAAAACTTTCACAATTATCAATAAAAATATTTAACGTATGCGGATTTCCGTCATAGTGAGGGATAGTATCAATATAAAGTTTAAGCATTTGTTGATTAGTTTCCGCCATCGTTACAGTATTAGTTTGTTCTTGAATATTAACAGCTGATTCAAAAAACCCTGTTAATTCTTCTAAAGTATTATCGTCAACCATTAACAAATAAATTTATCTAAATTAAAAATTGTATTCTAACCAAAACAAATTGTATTCTCTTAATTGATTTGAAAATTACAGCTACGATATCAAAGATAAAGGAAAAGTATAAAAGGAATTTTTCGACTTACAGTACTATGAAGAAAATTTGCACTTTTCCCCAATAGGATATGTGGGCGATGTGGTCCCTCTTCCCTGGATGGTTTTACAAATTTCTTCTCCAATAGGATATGGACGATTTGGACAGCTTCTTAAATCTGCACAAAGTATCTTCTGGAGTCACAAGTTCGTTATTGTAAATAAACCGTTAATACGGACCGGTTTCGCGATTTATGTCGAACCGTTTTACAATCCTACTGACTGCGCCAAATAAATGTGATTAAGTCCAAAAGAACTTTTTAAAAAACAAATTTCAAGAATATAAATTTTATTAACTCTTACTACATTGAAATCTAAATTAATAATAAATAGTTTCTCATAAAATAATAGAAAGGTGGAATGAACGTGAGAATGCAAGCTTGCATTCTCCTGGCATCAAGTTACACAGAGTTCGCTGTAATGCGACCATAACTCGCGCTTCCGTTGACGGACTCGAAATATATGGTGTATGTGTGTGAGTGTGTGCGTGTGAGTGTGTGCGTGTGCGTGTGTGTATGTGCGTGTGTGTGTGTGTGTGTGTGTTTGTGTGTGTGTGTTTGTGTGTGTGTGTGTTTGTGTGTGTGTGTGTGTTTGTGTGTGTGTGTGTGTTTGTGTGTGTGTGTGTGTGTGTTTGTGTGTGTGTGTGTGTGTGTGTGTGTGGGCGCGCGCGTTTACCCAATTAATTTTCTCATGGGTGGTGCGTGCGTTTACACATTACACCAATGAATTGTTAGTACATTTACGAAGTTTACGTAATGTTTCTCAGAAAATATAGTACCTAATTTAATATTAATTTCTATGCAATGTAAACAGAAAAATATTTATTTTTAAATCTCAAAGTGTAGGGAAGCGGTGCTTCCCCCGCTTCCATGGACCGCACGCCCCTGTTATTTTCGCACGCACGCACGCACGCACTAGATTAATTTTTCGTAAGCCTCTCCTGGAATTTATTACTTTTGAGGATATGAATTAAATGCTAGACAACAGTTTACAGTGTCACTAAAAAATTAGAAAATCTAGTAATCCTTGTAGATTTTACGGCTATATAAATGTCTGTCAAAATTTAATTCAATTCAATGATGAAGGGGAGTTTCCACTTTTTAATGCTTGTATCATATATACACCCTAAAGGAATCTACAAATAGTACAAGTCTCTAAGCTTCCTTATGACTCACCCTGTATATAAATATTATTACTTTTATTGTAAATTAAGCTTCAAACTTTTAGAACTAAGTAATCATTAATGGCTACCAACACTTTTCTAATTTTATAAAATGGTTCCATTAGATCTGTCAAATAAATCATCCTGAACTTCGGTTATTTTAAATTATGTATCTAAAGTACATAAAGGTAGTGCTGGTTATTACTATATATTGAAATAGATTTTGTTCAAATGGAAGGAAGAGTGATACTAATGTCACAATTTATTACAGTTATTATACTGCGGAGAGTTAATCTATGTATAATTTTGATATTTATGGGTCCATTTTATCCATTGCAACCCAAATATCAACATTATACAGCAGTAAAATGAATAAAATAAATACAATTTTATTATTTACTTTGCTGACATCTAGTTACGCGTCATACTATTCTGTTGCTAATATAACAGCATCAAAACCAATTGATCTTGTTACTACCTGCTTGGAAAAACTGGTTAGTATTTCAGAAAATAATATAGTTGTAATTATTTCTAACAAAAATCGAAGAAATTTGTTACCTATTAATAACTTTACAAAAATTAGTATTTTCTCAGATGAAATGCAAATACTCAAGCAAATTGAAAGTACTCCTAATTTATTTACATTATCTTATGTTACATTGGCAGAACTGAATTCAACATTATTCGAAATAGAAGGGGTTCATTATTATTGGACACATACTCTATCCACTTTTGTAATTATAGCTAACAAACGTCAACATTTGGATAAAATTTGCAAATTATTATGGAAACACCATTTCACTAAACACATAATTTTGTTACAAGAAAGTCTTAAAGTAAAAATGTATACCATCGATTTTCAAAATTGTCAATGTGGAAATAAAATTAAATCTACAAAAATAAACGAGTATGACGGAAAATTTTTTGAACATAAATTGACAAAAATTGATCCAAATTTAAAAAAATCATTTAAAAACTGTTCAATGACCTTTGGAGGTTTTCCTGTACCACCTTATGTACTTAAAACAGACAGTTCAGAATCTGGTATAGCTGTAGACTTGTTAAAGACATTTGAATCTTCAAGTGGAATTATAATTTACTATAATATCGCTAGCAAATATTTTGAACAAGCCAGTACTCAAAACTTGGATGTTGTGTTAAAAGATATGAATGCTGGTCAAGTAGACTTGTTTATAGGCTTGGAAACAAGGTATAGAGAACAAAAGTTAACTTTTACTCCCTTTGCATACTCTCACATGTTTATTATGGTACCTGAACCTAAAATAGTTCCAACATGGACGTTAGTTAGAAATATATACGATTTAGAAGTTATAATAATGTTAGCTGTCCTCGTTATGCTTAGTTCTTTATACACAACTTTTTGGATTGTACTAAAAGAAGACAGAAGAAATAAGTTTTACTTATTTATAAATAGCGTAATTTCTCATTGTGGCACAATTCTAGCTGTACCTATGACATATCATTCTAAACACTGGAATATACGTTTTGTTTTAGGTAAAATAATATTGTAACGATAGTTAAATTTATTTATAGTTCATTTATTTAAACATACTATTTACAACTTATTTCAGACGTACTATTTAATTTATATAATACTTAGACACTAACTGACAATTTATTTATTACAATTTACCTTTTCTGTCTAACACTTTTTACTAAACTAAACTGCCCGGCGATGAGTCAAGCTATTTATACCAAGTCGTCCAACTCTGCTACTAGAAGTCTATAGACGCTCCCGAAAATTCCATCTCTGACTTAACGCGCTCCGCCCGTTTTACCCGAGCGTCAGCGGCATACCTCGAAGATTCCGTCGTTTCGAGCATGAGTCGAGTGCCACAGACGTGAAGGTCGCTTGCTTAGACAGAGTCGGCTTAGGAATTTCATGAAAGTATATTGTCAAATACCACATGATATTAATTTCAAATTTAAATCCTGTATCACTAGTTTTATATTTGGTTTTTATTTATTTTATTATTTTTTAACTTTTTGAATAATCTCTAGAACACTATTATTAATAGAGCATAACATCACTGTAAATTTATCTGACCAGTTGTAGTCATAAAATTGTTCAGATTGCTTCTTAAGCTTTAGAGATTAACAAGTTTACCTAATGCTTTTCATATTAGTGTTCCGTTCCTAGTGTGGTAAAAAAACACTTGTGGAACACTTGATATATGTCTATCCGTCTGTCAAATCTAGTAGATTTTTATTATAGGGGTTAGGTTTGGAGGGTCAAATCGAAAGTTAAATAAAATTTTCAGATACCATTATAAAAGACTATAGTGGTGTAGGTGTCTACGGCGCGGCATTCATTTATCAGCCAATTTTCTGGTAAACCAAAATCGAGAATAGTTAGGTAATTAAAATACAAGTTGTAGAAGGCCACATAGTCACGCACGAATTCGAAATTTGGTCCCGAGCGACGAAGGAGCGAGTGGACGAACTAATAAGTGCGAGAATAGCCTTCTGTAAAAAATTTTTTATACTATTTTCGCTATTTTGGGCTTTATTTACTTTTTTAACCGACTTCAAAAAATGAGGAGATTCTCAATTCGTCGTAATATTTTTTTTATATATGTTCAGCGGTGTCCGATTTTTTTTTTTGTAGAAAGGGGGTACTTTAGAGGTGGTCCCGTATTAATTTGGTCAAAATCTAATAATTGGGTCCATTGGAAAATCATCAAATTCTTTATTTTTAATGTATGTTTAGCAGTAATTCTTTACAACTTTTTCTAGTTTTTATGATTCTTTTCTTGTTAGTAAGGAAGTACCTCAGAGGTGGTCCGATATAAATTTGGTTAAGATGTGGTGACGGCATCTGCACTATTTTGAAGTCGGTTTATTAAAATTACTTTTAATACTTGTTTTGTTTTTTTTGTGGTCGTTGTTGGGGACTGTTATCGCAAAATATGTCAGTTAATAACAGTTAGTTAATTAGTTATTAACCAACTGTCAGATGAATTTATTTTACTATCAGCAAAAGCTGAGTTCGGCCAGAAAACTCGGGTAGAGTAAGCGCAGGAGTAAATTTTGGTCACAAGAGTTATTCCCATTAATTGTTATGTTGGCAGATTAGTGCAATAGATTTAGAATCTTTATATGTAATTTAATTACAAATAATACTTTTATTGTTATTTATTTTAAGATTGATTTTATTATTACGTGTTTAAATTAGAATTGCATTTTTAACATTGTTAGAGCGTAAAACTTTAGGGTATATCTGTTTAGGGGTTTGGAAATATGCAAAAATAAACATAACTTTATACAGGGTGTTTCATTGGGAAAAGGAAATATTTTAACCCATCAAAGAATCCATAATTCTTGCGAAGAGTTACAAAAACAATCCAACTGTTTTGATAAAGAGAGCCAGATTATGTATGGAAAAAAATAGAAGACATTTTGAACAATTATAAAAATAAATTTATTCTGTTTGGATTTGTTAGTTATTAGGTTTTTTTATTATTTATCGTTATGTATTTCATATTTTTTTGTTTTTTGTTGAATTAGGCCTATTGGGGATACCACAATCAAAAACGCGCCATGTATTCTACCTCTTATTGGTATGGGAAGGAATACCATGTATAAATCTTAAAAATTAAATAATTAATGACTAATTATTAAATAAATATGAATCACTTAAATTTTTCTAAATGCGAATCTGTAATTGTAATTTTCATTGGTTTTTGTGAATGTTATTTCAAACTCAATAAGTTTATGTCAAGAAAAAGTTAAGTAGAATTATTTTGATGAAAAAAAAAAAAAAAATAAAATACCTTCAACTATATTTTGCAATAATTTGCGTAGACTAAAATTCTCATAATGTACATTTTAACATTAAAATTTTGGTAATAAAAAAAATAAAAACTAGATAAATATATTCAGTTTTTTATGCTCTTTCCAAATTTGATATTCAGTTTTTAAAAGTTTGATGGTGTGGTCAAATTTTAATAACTTTTGTTAAGCCGGACCTGAATTTTAAAACTACAAATGAAACCTACTAAATTTTTCGTTTAATATTTTTTTTTAAGTTGGCTTTATTATTAATGTTATTAGTGTTGCATTATTTGTTTTTTACGAAGTCTCGCCAGTTTTTTAAAATGAATTAGACGGCGTTATGCAAAAAACTACTATCCCACAATATACCAGATATTAGGTTGAGTGCGGATTTGGGTAATAAAATACACGTTCTGCATTCTGTAAGAACCTACCAAGCCTAGTTAATTACGAGTATATATCCTATAAAACTATAAAATATTTATTTTACTTTTATAACTATTTGTTATTATTTTTATTTTTTTAAATTTATTTTTATAATTATTTTTTATATATTTTTTATTTTTATTTATTTTTAATATTTTTATATATTTTAACATAATTTTACATTTTTTATTTTTTTTTTTGTTTTTTAATTATTTAATTTTTTATTATCTTTATTTTCGTGCTTTTATTTTTTTTATTTTATATTTTTTTAAACTAGTTTTTTTTTTAATTTGTTTTTATTAATTTGTTTTTATAAATTTGTTTTTATTAATTTGTTTTTATTAATTTTTATTTAGCGAAACTTCAAATGGGGACCAGTCGAATTAACAAGTTTACTCTAAAATTTATTTAAAATTTATTTTACTATATAAAGTCGTATAATATATTAAAAAAAAACAAAAAAAATTATTTTTCTTAAAAGAAAGTTTATATATTTCTGAGTAAATAATAAAAAGAAACTACAAAATCATTGAATTGTCAGCTGGCTATAATTTTTTAAAGTCATATATATCTCCTCTTGATTTCTAACCACTATAACCCTGGCAGTTTTAATAATAGCAAAAAATGCTAAATATCATTTTTATGTAAAACTTTATGATTTACAATTTTTATTAAAAACTTTTTTTATAGCACCTACCGTTTTTAAATAACCCTAAAAAACACTATATTTTCTTGTTTTTCGACATTTGCCGGGGCCTGAAGAACACAATTCTTTTACATAAATTCCTGTATTTCCTCGAAAATTTTGATTGAAATGTCTATTTTATTGGACTAATAGATTTAATGAAAATTAATTTTTTTGTTACACAATGAAGATCTACTTTACTGTGTATTACTGAATGTTTTACAACTTGAACATGGAATAGTTAATTAAAATACAAATTGCAGAAGGCCAGATATTCCCGTACGAATACGAAATTTGGTCACGAGCGACGAAGAAACAAGTGGCAAACGAATGAATGCGAGAATAGCCTTCTGCAACATGTGTTTTATACTATTTTCTCAATTTTGGGCTACATTTACCGGTTTTTTATTTAATTTTTATGGTCGTTGTTAGTTGGGAATTTTTTTTCGCAGTTGGTAACACTTAGTTACTAATCAACTATGAAGTGGAAACTTACAGCATATAAAACGGTGGAATTAATCAGGCATTCCAAACAAATGAAACGCGGTGGTAAGGGACGTATGCCTATAAGACAAGCCGAGGCCGAACCGAATGCCTCGTGCACACAAACGGTAGACGTAGAGGCACTGTTCGCTACTGATCTAGTGAATTCCAGAGCACGGAACTGTACACCCAGAACACTTGTATAATTAAAACAAAAATGGAGGATGTGGAGGACGTCTTGTAGTTGAGTGCCTGTTTTATTATTTTGTCTTGCTCTACATAAAATATTTCACTGATTATATACATCCAGGAGAAGCAAAACCTTTTTCTGACTCCATTTCATGCAAAATAAACCTTAAAAACTCGCTATAATCTGTTCGGTGCTGTATAGCACAAATTCCCCATCCAGAATGATTACGTACTGCGTATTGCCTCCATTTGATATACCGCCAACAAACGGATCGGGGCGAGGCCACACGGCACAATTTTTGACGCCTCTAAAGCTCGTCCACATCTGCATGCTCATGCGTCCTCGGCTTGCCTTATATGAGTACGTGCTCAGATGTGTACCTGTCTTAATGAGTTGCGACATACGATGTAGTATATCTACAATACGTAAAATCATAAATAATTAAATAAATTTAAATTTTTTATGCAAAGACAATGAAAGTATAATTAAATAATTTGCTTAAAGCGGGTACAGATCTGAGCACGTACGCGTATGAGGCAAGCCGAGGACGCATGAACATCCAGATGTGGACGGGCTTTTGAGGCGCGGCAAATTGCCTCATTGTGTGCGACGTACGGACTCGTCTCGATTCGTTTGTTGGCGGTACATTAAAGGGAGGAAATGTACAGTACGTGCTCAGTCTGGACAGGAAATTTGAACCATATAGCACTGTACAGATTAAAGCGAATTTTTTGGATTTGTTTTGCATGGAGTGGAACCAGAAAAACGGTGTGCTTCTCTTAGATTTAAATATTTAGCGTGATATCTTAAGAGACCAAAACGCCAGTTCTATTAGAATACCATTAAAAAAGAATATCCTTAGCAGGAATTCGGCCATCGATTCCTGTTTCTCCTTTTTTCTTTAATGTGTCGGATAAAATAATAAAACATGTACTTAACTCCGCGACGTAATTCTCATCCTTCATTTTTATTTTAAATTTACGAATCTTTTGAGTATACGGTTGCGTGCTCGCGAATTTACTGGATCAGTGGCCACAGATCACTTACTTTTAAAATGGAAATGGCAATGTTTAAATTCGAGACAGTATTGTAGCGCCGGGCGACCGTTCTTTGAACTATTTGGACAAAAGTGGCGCCATCTCGCGGTCACTGTAGTTAATACAAAACGCGGGACCATTCAAAATTGTCATTCAGTATTTAGTTTAAAAGTGGTAGTTAAATTAAGATTTGTTTATACAACTTCTTTTTTACGTTTATTGTAGCAATAAAATTATATTTACTACAATAAAGCAAAAAATGAGTATTATGAACTAAGCCTAATTTGACTAAAAGTTTAAATATTTTATGAAAACACAAAAAATTCAAAAGTATGTCCAAGAAAATTGACTAATTGAAACAAAAAAACATACAAATAGAATAATTAATGTAGCATGTTAATTAGCTGGGAAGTTAAGTCATTGCCCACAGAGGTTGAAGAGTTTTATCTAGAACAAAAAATAAATAATAATAAACTTATAAATCAAGAAGGACGAAGGAAGAAAACCCGGCTAAGTCACATTTTTGTCAAAATTAAACTGGTCCGCCCTATTTTGTAAAATACCAGTATGTTTCCATGTAATAAGCCAAATTAGCAAATGTAGAACAGTGCATTTAAAATTATGTCTAAGGACTTAGCATCTTTTCCTTTTTAATGTATGTTTAGCAGTAATTCTTTACAACTTTTTCCAGTTTCTATGATTCTTTTCTTGTTAGTAAGGAAGTACCTCAGAGGTGGTTGATGTGTTAACGGCATCTGCACTATTTTGAAGTCGGTTTTTTAAAATTATTTTTAATACTTGTTTTGTTTCTTTTTGTGGTCGTTGTTGGTGACTGTTATCGCAAAATATGTCAGTTAATAACAGTTAGTTAATTAGTTATTAACCAACTGTCAGATGAATTTATTTTACTATCAGCAAAAGCTGAGTTCGGCCAGAAAACTCGGGTGGAGTAAGCGCAGGAGTAAATTTTGGTCAAAAGAGTTATTCCCATTAATTGTTATGTTGGCAGATTAGTGCAATAGATTTAGAATCTTTATATGTAATTTAATTACAAATAATACTTTCATTATTATTTATTTTAAGATTGATTTTATTATTACGTGTTTAAATTAGAATTGCATTTTTAACATTGTTAGAGTTACGCTCTAAAACTTTAGGGTATATCTGTTTAGGGGTTTGGAAATATGCAAAAATAAACATTACCTTATACAGGGTGTTTCATTGGGAAAAGGAAATATTTTAACAAATCAAAGAATCCATAATTCTTGCGAAGAGTTACAAAAACAATCCAACTGTTTTGATAAAGAGAGCCAGATTATGTATGGAAAGACATTTTGAACAATTATAAAAATAAATTTATTCTGTTTGGATTTATTAGTTATTAGGTTTTTTATTATTTATCGTTATGTATTTCATATTTTTTGTTTTTTGTTGCATTGAATTAGGCGTATTGGGGATACCACAATAAAAAACGCGCCATGTATTCTACCTCTTATTGGTATGGAAAGGAATACCATGTATAAATCTTAAATTTTTTTATGGAAAAATGTAAAAATTAAATAATTAATGACTAATTACAGTAATTACTATTAAATAAATATGAATCACTTAAATTTTCCTTAATGCGAATCTGTAATTGTAATTTTTATTGGTTTTTGTGAATATTACTTCAAACTCAATAAGTTTATGTCAAGGAAAAGTTAAGTAGAATTATTTTAATAAAAAGAAATTAAAATACCTTCAACTATATTTTGCAATATTTTGCGTAGACTAAAATTCTCATATGTACATTTTAAGATTAAAATTTTGGTATTAAAAAAAATAAAAACTAGATAAATGTATTCAGTTTTTTATGCTCTTTCCAAATTTGATATTCAGTTTTTAAAAGTTTGGGTGTTTTTTAGGGTATGGTCAAATTTTAATAACTTTTGTTAAACCGGACCTGAATTTTAAAACTACAAATGAAATCTACTAAATTTTTCGTTTATTATTTTTTTTTAAGTTGGCTTTATTATTAATGTCATTAGTGTTGCATTATTTGTTTTTTACGAAGTCTCGCCAGTTTTTTAATATAATTTGGACGGCGTTATGCAGAAAACTACCAACCCACAATATACCAGATATTAGGTTGAGTGCGGATTTGGGTAATAAAATACACGTTCTTCATTTTGTAAGAACCTACCAAGCCTCAGTTAATTACGAGTATATATCCCATAAAACTATAAAATGCTAGCCCATATCGTATAGCTTTCTTAAACGAACAAAAAACTTTAGAGCTGATTATCTCGGTATGTTACTATTGAGGGTGAGGGTTAAGCAGGAAGCTACCTTTCTGCTTAACGTCGTCCAATTATAGTCGTAAAGAATTAGTTGACATGGTATGGATTTTGGGAGAATGCAATAAAAACTCTTTGTTAGCAACTAGAGTTTATAAAGAACGATTTCCAGAGCTTAGAACCCCAAATAAAACGTTGTTCAAAAAACTCATGGATGGATTTAAACGAACAGGATCAGTTTCATATGAGAAAATTGATAGAACAAAAACTGTTACTATAAAGGAAAATTAACTAAATGTTTTGTTAGCAGTTACCGAAAATCCGCATAAGTATAAGAAATATTTTAAGAGGACAGGAAATAAGTTATACGTCAGTACAAAGAATACTTTCCAAAAATAAAATACATTCGTATCAAATGCAAATATATCAAAAACTCACTATTATGGATTTTGAACACAGGGTAACTTTTTGTGAATGGTCACAACAAAAAATTACTGAACGAAGAGATTTTTTTGAGTACGTGCTTTTTGGAGATGAGGCAACTTTTCATCGAAATGGCTGTGTCAATAGGCACAACTTTCATTATTATTCCACTTCTAATCCATACCATATAATTACTCACAGTCAGGAAAGGTAGTCTTTAAATGTTTGGGATTGCATTATCGGTGGGTACATGAACGAACCTGTAAATGGGGAATTGTACTTAGACGTTCTAGTGAATTCTTTACCAATATTGCTTGAAGATCTTCCTCTTGAAGTACGCCGAAAAATGTGGTATTTACATGATGGTGCTCCTGCTCACAATAATGCTTTTGTAAATGGTAAACTTGCAGATCAATTTAAAAGAAGATAGATAGGAAGAGGCGGGCCAATCCGTTGGCCAGCCCGGTCACCAGATTTAACTAAAATGGACTTTTTTCTGTAGCTACGTTAAGGATCTAGTGTATAAAATACCTCCAACTACAGTAGATAATATAAAAATACAAGTAAGAGAGACATTTCAAAGTGTTACTGTGGAAATGCTTAAAAATGTGAATCGGAACTTTGAAAACCGTTTTCAGGCCTGCATAAATATTATGGAAGGCTACTTTGAACAACTGTTCTAATTAAATTAAATTAATTTGCAAAAATTACATTTAAATAATAAGTATAAATTTGGCTAGCTATTGATATTTTTTCTTTCTTAATATAAAAATCGATAATAAATTACAGCTGATTAAATTGTAATAATTACTAATTATCAAACAGAATATTTTTACCACTAAAATTTAAAAATCTCTAAAAACTATACCTTTTGGTATAGGAAATGCCTGAGTCAAATTAAAGTACCTTTAGAATACTTTTGAACGGTGATATAAAATACAGGGTGAACCATTTAAAAAAATTGAAAAAATTATGTATTTGTGTTTTGACTTACCCTGTACAGATTTGATGCGAATTAAAAAAAGTAGTAACTTTGAATAAAATTTGACCATGATTAAAAAATTGTGGTAGAAAAAAAATAGGTTATCAATGGTTTCTTTTGCACGATATAGGTCATTGAATTCAATACAATTTTCATACAAAACTGATTATATCCTGCAAAATACCCTGTATAAACCAATAATAATTTATATTTTTAGAATGGGAAAAGCGAGGGTAATTCAAATGTAAAATAAAATACAGGGTGATCCATTAAAAAGAACATAAGTTGGTTTCAGAGGGAAGTTATATTCAAAAATAATTTTAAAATATGTAGTTTAATGCTGTCTACCGTTCTGTGAAAATATTTTTTTATATCTCTAATAATGGCAAAGATATTTTTCACACTAATGGATCTCCCTGTATATAGGGTTAAGATATTTCCCTTTCCCAATAAAATAATCTTGTTTTCATATTTGCTGTGAAATAACTAAATGAATATGGATTTTGACGATGATGAGGGAAAACATTTATAGTTATACCGATAACAGATTACCCAATATGAATATGATCAATTTATATATAATTTTCGTCTGAAATCAACAACTTTTGATATTCTCTTTCATAGAGAAAAATTCTCTTCAATAAGCAATATTTTATTGTTTTCTGATATTGTACCATTTTTTTGCATAACAGCAGCATTGTATAGATATTTCCATAATTATTCTAAATTACAAAGCAAAATAGAATTAAACCTGCATCTTAGATTTTATTAATTCATGTCAAATAATTATTTAGTTATCAAATGATTTCATCGATAGAACACAATGCGTGAGAATCAACCGCCTACAGCCACAGCTGACCACACACTCGATACTCAAGGCGACTCATCTCGTTCTGCCTGGAGAGGTGTTGGCGGTACCTTGCCACCGCAAACGTTTCCCCGCACCCCCCGCTCTTGACTACCGCTGCTCTGTACACTACACTACAATGAGTAATCACACAAAAATTTGTTTACCTGCTAACAGGGCCATACTGATCTATATTTCGCTTTCCAAATATTTTTTTTTAGGTAATGACTGGTTATCAATTTGTAATATTTTAAATTATAAAAATATTAAACAAAAAGGAAAGACATCTCAAGTATAAATAACAAAATTACAAGATCAGCCACCAAATTCTTTGCACTCCAATTATTTCGAAAAAGTTTTCTGCTCATCCTCTCGTCACATTCTGAGACGAGGCAAATACCTTGCATTTTTAAATAAGTGACACAATACCCCATGTCTTATAACTTATAACACTTTATTCAAGATCTTAAAATAATTTAAAACACAATCTGCTCTTTAGATATCAACAATATCTGTCCGACATTTTTTAATTATTATGTTTAAAATAATTTCAAAATAAAAACTATGCTCCTCGAATTTCAACAATATCCGTCCAGCATTTTTCAATTTATATTTTTTTAAATCATTTAAAATAAACACTATGCTCCTCGGATTTCAATAATATCCGTCCAGCATTTTTCAATTTTAAATCATTTAAAACAAAAGCTATGGCTCATCGGATTTCCTTAATATCCGTCCAGCATTTTTCAATTTCAAATCATTTAAAACAGAAGCTATGGCTCATCGGATTTCGTTAATATCCGTCCAGCATTTTTCAATTTTAAATTATTGAAAACTAAAGCTATGCTCTTCGGATTTCAACAATATCCGTCTAGCACTTTTCAATTTTAAATCATCTAAAATAAAAGTTAAGCTCCTCGGATTTCAACAATATCCGTCCAGCATTTTTTACTTTACTAGTCACGAAATGCTCACCACCTGCCATCATGTGCTTAAAAATCAAGTCATCTAGTACGTCTCGGGCAGTTAATATATCATTAGGCAACAAAACATAAAGGAAAACCAAAAACAAAAGAATTACTTGCTAACACCGCCCATCCAGGACAGTACAAGTTATCGATTTTTTCTGTGATTGTGAATCCTCGGATTCCTCATACCAATTACCAGACCACATTTATAAAACATAAAGCTTGCACGATGCTAACAATTATACTATATTTAATATTTCAAAAGATTTCAATAAATTTTTGCTAAGCAGACAAAATAAAAGCAATAAGTTCAGAGGTACTCCTCAGATTTTTGGCTGACCTATACTTAATTTCTTTTCACAAAAAAAAAACTTTAAATTAAAGTTCAGAGGTACTCCTCCTCAAATATTTAACTGACCTCTACTTAACTTTTTTTTACTCACAAAAGCAAAAGCTTTAAATGGAAGTATAGAAATACTCCTCAGATATTTAAATGACCTATACTTAACTTACTTGACTTTGTTACTAAATAAAAACAGTAGCGAAGTTCAGAGGTACTCCTCAGGGATTAACCTAACCTGTATTTGACTTTTTTGTGACATGAATACATCGTTAAGTTCAGAGGTACTCCTCAAGGATTAACCTGACCTGTACTTGACTTTCTGGTAACATAAAAACAACATTAACCTGACCTGTACTTAAAATTCCGAATGGTAGAATTAACAGTTAATCGTAATTTGGAAAGAGCGCTCGTTTATCCTGACAAATTTTCCCAGTAGCGCACCTGCTATAATTTAATGACTTCGTCACTAGATAGCTTTATTTTTAACTCAGTGTTATGTATTGTTAAATAATTATTTCCAAACTTAAACAAATTTAACAATAAATGTTTAAGTTTCTCTGCGTTTTGTTTTTCTAAGCTTCTCTCAGCCGGTCTTGATAGAGATAATATAAATTCATGTTAATGAAGAAAACATTTTTTTTCATCGAATTTCTACCAAAATTTAAAAGCTACAAATAAAGACACTTGTAACCACTCAGATGTTTCGCTTATCACTAGGCCAATACTACCCTGTCATGACTCACGAGTACTACTCATATTTAGTAGAAAGAAACGATTTGAGGATTCGAAAAAGCGTTTTTAAAAAATTATTTTATTTTTATTAAGAACAATATTTTTGGTTGCTACTACAATGAAGGTTTAATTAAGAGTGATTTACATTTGTTAACAATAAAAACAAGCAATTACAAAAGTCCTGATTAAGCGTTATATTATATATCCAGCAGCAGCTGGCTCGGCACTATTCTCGGAATTGTATCATGTAACTCCTCCGTCCTTAGGATGAAAAAATAACGGAGGTATTTTTGGAATTTAAATTTGTGGTATCTTCTTCGGTTTTGGATATTGATTTTCTACATTTCTTCTTCTTGATAAAAAATAGGATAATTAGGATAATGCAGACGATTGATATAGTCGAAAGTGTAGCCAATGTGGGTGTGGTATATAGAGTATTAGTTATTTCTTGAATTGGCGTCAGCTGCTGGGCAATTTTGTTAATTTCGTACATTTCTTCGAAATTAATTTTAGTTATATTGGTAGCACGGTAGCCATTTCTTATTTCCATAATTTTTCCTGTGAATTTTGGAAGTATTAAAGGTTTTCCTTGTTGAACATGTCGACTATTAGTGAATTTAATTTCATTGATTGAGACTTCGCATCCATCTGGGATTCGTAGTAGCGTGGGAGTTTTGATTTCCAAATATTGGTCTGTTTGACATTTTGACAGAATTTTTTCTGAGTGAGAGGGTATTATAACTATTTCGTTTGTGGTTATTTGCTGAATGACAGATTCTTGAATATTGACTTCGGTTATGTAACAATTTTGCGGATTTTCGGGTGTGTGGCCGTTGAGCAGGTGTAGGGTACAGTTGTCCTTTGGAATAAAATTTTCTTGGCAAAAGTATGTATTTTCTAAAACTGGACATTCTTCTTTTAGCGACTGCGATTCTCTTTTTGTTCGTGCCAAGTAGGGATAGGTGGGCGTGAACATTTTGTGATTTTGAATAATTGGATATACGTGATAAAATTCTAGGGGTTCCGGTTTCAGGATAGGTATATGTATGGCAAAGATCGATTTTGAATTTGAAATGGATATTTGGGTTCCTAAGAATTGATAGTATGTTAGAATATTATCGAATATTGGAATTTCATGTTTATTGTAAATTTTGTGTAGATAATTAATCATTTCTATTATTTCGTTACTTGAGATTATTGAATTATGAAGAGAGTTTAATTTTGAGAATACAATTGCATTTTCAATATTATCGATAAATGCTATCATATTTTGACAGTCTAGATTTATTTGACTTATGGTACCTTGAAAAGTGATATAATTTCCTAAATTATTAATTTCGTTTTGCATTGTAGCTTGAAATCTTTCTAAATTGTTTTGAAGTTTTTCTTGGTTTTGCCAAAGTGTAGTTAATGATTTATTATAATGGTCAATTAGTTTTTTATATAATGATATTTGTAAATTTGTTTCTTGTGCGATTTGCTTTTGATTTTGTTGTAATATTACAATTGCATTTTCGTATCGATTACCATCATCGGAGTCAAGATTGCCAAAAAGCCATTTATTTACTTTACCTAAGCCGTTAATTAGTCCTCTTTTTGTTCTAATATGGGGGTAAATACTTTCAAATTTTCTTTCTAGAGAGTTAATCAAAAAATCAGTTCTTTCCAACATATTTTCGGCTAATCCGTGATATGAAATTGGATTGGTAGCATTTACTTTACTAACATTATTTTTTACTATTAGATAATGACGTTTTAAAACTTCTACTTGTCTAACTACTTCGCTTAAATCTATATAATGAATAAAGGTATGTTTAGTGTATATTAATTTACAAGTTCCTAATTGTATAGGAAGTAGAAGATTTGTTAATGGTGTTGCGAGAACGTCGTCACCATTACATTCTATCTTCTGCGTTCGAACAGCCAGGTATAACAGGATCGTCAACAGCTTCATACTCCTGTTGTGCCTGTAAAAGTTCGTTTTTGTTATTTTTTGGTCTACGGGCAATATTTTTATGGTATGTCCCTTTGTCAGTTTCCAGGAGGATACCTTTTTCTTTAATAATTTCGGCTTTCTTAAATTTAGGTAATTTTTTATCGCGTTGTTTCGTCTGAATATATACAGTTTCCTGATTGGAGTAGTCAGGGGGTTCCGACCTATTTTGATTAATTTTTTCTATCATTTTTTCCTTAACTTTGGCGTTTCTTTCTCGAATTTTTTCGTATAATATTTTAGAAGTTTCTTTATGGTTTTGTACATAATAAGATAGAACAAGATGATCATTTAGATCGAAAGGGTCAGGATTATTAATATGTCCCTTTATAATTTCAAACGGTGTGTATTTAGTTACAGAGTGAATTGAATTATTATAAGTTAAAACTGAATGTTTAATTAATTGATCTGAAGAAAGTTCTTTGTTAGTCTCGCGTAAACATCGAAAATGTTCGATTAGGGTTGAATGAAATCGTTCAACCGGCGAGTTAGAATTGCTATTTTTTGCTGTAGTGTAATGTAATTCGATTTTATGTAGTGTACAAAAGTCCTCTAAGTCTTGATTTTTAAATTCTGTGCCGGGGTCGGCTGTTATTTTGAAAGGAAGGCCATGATGAGTTATATAATTTAGTAAGCCATCGACTATCGATATTCCACTAATACTTGGAATTGGATAAGCTTGTCCATAACGAGAAAATGAATCGATGATTGTGAGATACGGACTATTTGATATACGAAACACGTCAACATGTATGTGATCAAAAGGTTTATAGGCGGTAGGGGTTAAATTGAATTTTATTACTGGTGGGTTCCTATCATATTTGTTTTTTTGACACACTTCACAGTTGTTTATGTATTTTTCAATATCATCTGACATTTTAGGCCAGTAATATTTTGAGCTTAATGAGGCTTTGACTTCATTAATTCCGCGGTGACCTTTTTTGTAAATGTGGTAATATTCTAATTTGGCTTTTTGTTCTTCCCTTGTTTCAACGTCTTCTAAAATTTTGGTACATTGAACAAATTTAAAAGCTGAGTTTTTAAAGAAATTTTGAACTGTAACTACAAATATTTCGGGTACCAATGGGTTTCTAAAATACAGGGCATAAATTCGTTTTGGATCGACGAATTCTTTTACGAATTGTATAATACTTTGTTCAAGGTTTCTTTGTGGTAAAATTACAAAAAGTCTAGTGTTTTCAAAAATGTTTTCTCTTTTAGTTTTTATCTCGTTACATTCGCCGCTAGTAATCAGAATTTGATTTTTATATAAATTTAATGCTTTATCTGTAATCGGAATACCAAGAATTGGATTTTCTTGGGATGTGTGCACTGTTTCTAGATCAGTGTCGTCGCGAGGGGGATTTAAATCCGGTGCTTTTATTTGAATGTCTGACAAAATTTTAATTTTCTTATTTTCGCCAAGAATATCGGAAATTTCTTGTTCGGAAAGATTAGGTAAATCATTTATATTTTCTCTTTGAATTAAATCATCTAAGTCATCAATATTAACATATAGGGAATCGGTTTCCAAGGCGTTCACATCAACTTTGGGGTTTATTCGCGATAAAGCATCTGCTGCTTGATTATTTTTTCCTTTTTTATATTTTATTTCATAATCGAACTCTTCCAGTTTAAGGCGCCATCTCACTAACCGTGAATTTGGTTCCTTTAAAGAGAAGAGCCATTGTAGAGGTTTATGATCTGTTTGAATGAGGAATTGGTGACCAAATAAATATGGCCTAAAATATTTGCATCCCCATACAACCGCTAACAATTCCTTTTCGATTGTTGAATAGTTAATCTCCGCAGAATTCAGAGTACGCGATGCGTACGAAATAGGATGACCTTCTTGCGACAATATGGCTCCAACTGCATAGTTAGAGGCATCAGTTGTCAATTCGAATGATTTATTGAAATCAGGGTATGCCAATACAGGTTCTGACATCAATAGGTTTTTACATATATTAAAGCAATCTACAAACTCTTTAGTATGTTCTACTTTGCGATCTTTTTTTAAACAGATCGTCAAGGGTTTTGTGATTTTGGCAAAATTCTTTATGAATTTTCTATAGTATCCCAGGAGACCGAGAAAAGATTTAATTTCTTTTTGGGTCTTTGGAATCGGAAATTTTTTTATTGCTTCGATTTTTTTTATATTAGGTTTAATTCCCTCTGGCGTTACTAAATGCCCAAGAAACTCGACTTCTTTGCGCAAGAATTCGCATTTATCGAGTTGAATTTTTAACCGCGCCTGTCTTAATTTAAAAAATACTAATTTTAGATTTTGAATGTGTTCTTGTAGGCTTGTGCTGAAAATAATGATGTCGTCCATATAGACTAGACATACTTTATTTTGGAGGTCCTTTAGTACCTCGTCCATAGCCCTTTGAAATGTGGATGGCGAATTTTTAAGCCCGAAAGGCATTCGTAAAAATTCATAGTGTCCATTGTCGACACTAAAAGCTGTTTTTTGGACAGAACACTGGCTCATCTCTATCTGATGGAAGCCACTCGCCAAATCTAGGGTACTAAAATATTGTGCCCTACCTAGTTTATCAAGAATATCGTTGATATTGGGTATAGGGTATCGATCACAGATTGTTTTTTCATTCAATTTGCGATAATCTATAACCAATCGATATTTTTGACGATTAGAGGCATCCATTTTCTTTCCTACAATCCATATAGGAGCACTCCAAGGTGAGCACGACGCTCTAATAATTCCCTTATCCAACATTTCATTTATTTGCCGTTGCACTTCCTCTTTGTGAACATATGGGTACCTATATGACTTTACATGCACAGGAACCTCATCTGTCGTTTTTATAATGTGTTTTACCTGAGAAGTAAAAGATAATGGATCGCCTGGAATTAAGAAAATATCTGAAAACTCTCGGCATAGCTTAAGTATGCTTTCTCTTTCCTCAGCATTCATATGTTCTATTCGCAATAAAGTTTTAATATCAAATTTGTTTCGTTTTGGTTTTGCTATTTCTACATTTTCATTAAAAAAGTTAAAATTGTGAATTTCATATAAGGATGGTACAAAGGGGTATGCATTAATTGGTTTATTGAAAATTGCAGTTATAGTTTTATTACTATTATTTATTATCTCGACTATTGCGTAACCATTATTGGCTACGGTTAATGTTTCTGGGATTAAAAGTTCACCTAAATGTATCTCATTTATTAGAATTTCACCTTCTTTAATATTAACAGGAAGTGATTTTAATAGCCTTTCTGAAGGGCCTACTGAAAATTCTATTTTAATATCTGAAGGTTGTCTGAATTTTATAGGAATAATAACTTGATCGCTAATTAATCTATGATTAGTAAAATCAATATTTAAATTCATTTTTATTAAATCTTCTACGCCTATTATTCCATCGAAAAATTCGTGGAATTCGTACAATATAAAGTTAATATTATAATTATCATAATTAAATTCTCGGAAAGCCGGTATCTCCGCTTGAAACCTAATACGCTTGTTCACAAGTGCTGTTTTAATGTCTACATTTGAATGAAAAATACAATTTGGATAAAATCTCTCCGCCACTGATGGTCTGATTATTGATTTGGTAGACCCCGTATCGATCAATAATTTTAATTTTGGTTGATTAATTTCAATGTATGGTAGGGGATTAGTTGACGAAATATTTATTTCGACTAGGGCTGATTTGTGCTTGAGGCTCGATGTTGAAAATTTTTATTTTCAAAATTATTTGTATCGTACTCTATAGGGTTAGTCAAATTTTCAAATTCATTTTCAGATTCGTTTGTATAATATTGATTTTCAAATTCCTCACCATGATTATCATTAGAATAATTATTTGAATATAATTCTTCGGCTACAAAATTCGGTTTTTGACCATAATTTTGAAAGTATCCGTTATTGTTATATTTATTATTGGGCCTATTGTTTGGAACAAAAGATCTCCTAGTATTAAATGAGGGATTTCTAGAGGTCGTAGACATTGGCTCCGGTTTTGGCAATCGATTTTGTGGTATTTGATTAGGTTTGAATACATTACGTGGAGGTCCAAATACTTGAGCGTTAGTTGGGTAGTTTCGAGGTGGCTGAGGCTGTGGTTGTACATTAATTGGCTGACTAGGAAAGACCGGTTTTTGATAGTTAGGTTGATAGTAATTTTGATTGAATGTATTTAAATTTGGATATTGTGAGTTATAACGTGGTTGAAAATGATTATTTGGCCTAGCTGCAATATTTTGTGATTTAAATTGATTAAGTCTAGGAAAATTATTTCTTTCTCTCTGTTCATTAGAATTACCGTAAAAGCTTTCAAAATTTTCATAATCTTTAACATAAACCATAGCATCCTCAAGAGATGCCGGTTTCTTGAGATGCATGTTGTTTCTTAGAACTCCAGTTGAGCCTGCTATAAATGTACTGAGTGCCGTTTTTTCACAATGATTAATTTGACATAACTTGTCGTCTCTTGTTAAAGTAACGTCGTTACTGATTCGTTGAACGATGTTACTTCTTAATAACTGGAGACGAGTACCAAAATCTAACAAATTTTCATTTTTAAATGGTCTTGTTCTAGTAAGCTCTTGTAAAAGACAATCTAAATCTCTTTTATCAGAAAACCCTTGTTTTAAAGCATTTTTTAAAGATTCCCAATTGTTTAATTCCATTCGATTTCCAACCAAAGCCTCCGCTTTCCCTATTAGTTTTTCCTGTATGCTCTCGAAAATATGATTGTTTAACTCTTCATCATTATACATGGAATAAGTTTCAATTAGCTTATCGCAACGTGAAATAAATTTATTCAAAGTATTGTTATCACCGTCATAAGGTTTAATATTATCTACTTTTAATTTAAAAAGATCCCAATTAACGGATCGTTGAGCTTGTGAAACTGGAGGAGGTGACATTTTAAAATTATCAAATAAATCTGACACAAAAAATTCTTTACCTTCGGAAACGTTACTTAAATTATTATCGTTTTCAATACTAAGATTATTAAAGTTATTTAACAATTCTTCTAATTCATTCATAAATTAATTTTAATATGCTTAGATATATTTTTGATATATGAAAAATCAATAAACTTATATTCTTAACAACTATCTCTCCTGAAACCTTAATCAGAGGGTAAGGAAAGGCAAAAAGGAACTTGGCACTTACAGTATTCGCCTGGAGTACGTTGATCCTCTTCCGACTCTAATTTCACTTCTTTAGCTTTTGCGTCCTCGATGATCCACTGAAGGGTTGTCCACTAAAGGGGTAGATTCTTTAGATTCGTACTTCGATGTTGAAACACCCAAGTCACGGAAAGTTTTTTTCTCGACACGAAAACTGCGAAAATATTTTTCCACGACCCGCACGAATCCTACTGACTGCGCCAGAAACGATTTGAGGATTCGAAAAAGCGTTTTTAAAAAATTATTTTATTTTTATTAAGAACAATATTTTTGGTTGCTACTACAATGAAGGTTTAATTAAGAGTGATTTACATTTGTTAACAATAAAAACAAGCAATTACAAAAGTCCTGATTAAGCGTTATATTATATATCCAGCAGCAGCTGGCTCGGCACTATTCTCGGAATTGTATCATGTAACTAGAACGATACGTCGGACTGGGACGCATAAGAATTTTGGTGATAAGCACAGGAGCACAGCATTCTTACATAGACATTCATTCAATACGTTTCATTTTATGTATTAATATTCCTAACACCGATAAAATTCGATTCTATATTAAAATTCGATTTATTTCATTCAAAATTAATTAACATAGTTTACACACTATCTGTCAAAAATAACCTAGTAGATCACTGCTAAATTATCCACATCATAAAAACGAATTTTGGAACCTATACCATTGCATTTGATTCTAAATGTTATTTTACTATTTTTAAAAGTTATGGTGCGTGCACCTTTTAACGTTATCAGCGCTCTGAATTACAATTGGATGTTTTTGCCATTCTACATTTCTCTTTGGTATCTATCAGCTAGTTGATTATAAATTTATTCCAAAAAAAAACTATCAAAATCAATAAATAATATAATTTATTCAAGAGCTAGATGGTTGGTAAGTTTCTTTTTAAAACAATAAGCTACATAGTGTCTTTTTTTTTTTAAAACACGAAAATACCATTTCTATTGGCTACATACAATTATTTACCCCTACAGGATGACGATGTTTTAAATGAATACCACCAATATCGCCAATAACAATTTCAAAAAATTATTAGCCGACTGACAAATTTAACGAATTAACACAAAAAAGGACAGTCGTCAAAATGGCCAATAACAATCTGAAACAATCAATCAACTGACAAATCTAACGAATCAATAATCTTGGTAATACTCACAGGAATAGTCAACCCCCAGATACTTCCGTGGTACTTTTAGTGAGTGAATCCTACTTCTGATCTTAGATTATATTAATTATCAATTCAAATAATAATTTAGTTACCAAGTAATTTTATCGATAGAATACAATGCGTGAGAATCAACCGCCTACAGCCTGGGGAGGTGTCAGCGGTACCTTGCCACCGCAAACGTTTCCCCGCACCCCTCGCTTTTGACTACCGCTGCTTTATACACCACACTACAATGAGTAATTACACAAAAATGTGTTTACCTGCTAACATGCACATTTACAATATGAAGGAAAATAAAAGATAATATTGAAAAATCGCAAAACAATAAACAGGTATTGATTATTGTGCAAGATTGCACCTGAGTCATCTCTCGACGAGGTGATGCAGGCTAATTTACTCTGTGTACCTATTTGAACGTAATGAAGTTAACGCGGGTCTCTTGACGAGTGTAATTTAAACACGTACGTGGAGTGAGCTGCCCGAATTCAGCAAAAGTACTTAATGTCAACCTCCAAGCAATTCAGAGGGAACGTGAAACGAGTTTGTAGGCGATTATTGTGTTCGCAACATCTGTAGAGGAAGTGAGGAAGCGGTCGCAAGGGGGAAGGTAAACACTCCCTCTTGTTCAGTGGCGTATCATTTCTCTGTAAGAGCACACATTGTCCGACCTTTTTAATTGTAAAAAGAACTAAAAAATTCGCTAATTTTACTATTTTTAAATGTATACCGTCTTATGTGTGTATAATGCAGGAAATAAAACAAAATCACTATAAGAGTCTATTTTTTTTTTTTTTCAATTAAAGAATACAACATTAAAATGAGTACATCAATTTTTTTATAAATAATTACAGAAATGGAATAACATAGAGAATGCCATAAAAACATCAACTGAGAAAAATATTAATAAGAAAAAATCGCAGAAAAGAAAAGAATGGTTAGATAACGAACGTGATGAAGAAATTCAAAAAAACACAAACTGAGAGAAAAATACCTACAAACAGGGAAGGATACAGACGGGAAAAAATATATAAAACAAAGAAAGGCTGTTAAAAAAATGTGCAGAAAAAAGAAAAGGCGCCACCAAGAAAAAAAAGTCGCAGAAATACAAGAAAATTACAAAAAAATGAAATGAAACACTTCTATAAAGATGTAAAAGGTATAAAAAAAAAATTTGCCAAAAAATATTTACATCAAGGATAAGGAGGGAAATTTAATAGGAGGAAAAAGCGAGCAAATGCAAATGCAAATACTTCCAAAACCTACTGAACGATGAACCTGAAAGACAGAAAGTAGAAGAAGAAGAAGAAGAAGAAGCAGCAGAAGAGGAAGAAGAAGCAAATGAAATCCCTGTGTACACCGCTGAGGAACCCACAGAAGAGGAGATAATGGAAATTGTTTTAAATATGAAGAACAATAAAAGCCCCGGATCAAACAAAATTACCGCAGAGAACCTAAAATATGGAGGGGAAAAACTAATAACACAAATAATACAACTAATCAAAGAAATATGGAAAGCGGAAGAAATGCCAATAAATTGGAGGAAAGCAGTAATACTGCCAATATATAAGAAAGGGGACCCATCAGACTGTGGAAACTACCGAAGTATAGCTTTGCTGGACGTTACATATAAGGTACTAGCTACGTTAATAAAAAGAAGAATAGAAGTAGAAGGAGAAAAAATTATCGGAGAATACCAATGTGGCTTTAGAAAAAGCAGGTCAACGACTGACCAAATCTTTATTTTAAAACAGGTACTCACATGTTGCCACGAATACGAAATACCGACACATATTATGTTTATTGATTTTAAAAGCGCATATGATACAGTAAATCGAAAATTGGTAAATGCATTGAACTAAAAATACCTCCTAAACTTGTAAAACTAACGAACATGACCCTGGAAAAAACAAGGTGTGCAATAGGAGTATGAGGTGAGGATGCTGAAGAATTTGAAGTCCAAAACGGGCTTAGGCAGGGAGACCCATTATCCACCCTTCTTTTTAACTTAACCCTTATAATAGTCATCAGAAGCAGTGAAATTAACAAATATGGAACCCTGATCAACAGATCCCACCAAGCATTAGCATACGCAGATGATGTTGTACTGTTAGCGAGAAGCCAAAAAGAACTTAAAAACATAACAGAACAGTTTTTAGACGCGGCAGGAACAATGGGGCTAAAAATAAATAAAAAAAAGAGTCATTACATGCAACTGAAAAACAAACATTTAAGAAAATATCCTGGAAAACTAGAATTACAAACTAAAACCATAGGAAAAATAACAATAGACGAAACAGACAGTTACATGTACCTCGGTGTTCTCATTACAAATAAATGCGAATAAAAAGCTGAAATAGATCTCCGTCTAGCAAAGAGCAATAAATTCGCAGGAGCATTACATAATTTACTTAAATCTAAAGAAATGTCATGGGAATTAAAGAAATGTGTGTACAAAACAATAATCAGACCTACAATGCTATACGGTAGTGAGACATGGACACTAAATAAATAAGAACAAACCAAAATTGAAATATGGGAACGAAAGATACTAAGAAGAAAATATGGAGGCAAAAAGATAGAAGAAGGATGGGAAAGACGAACAAACAAAGAAGTTTACGAAATATTTAACGAACCCAACATATACGAAATAATTCAGTCAAAAAGCTAACAATGGTTGGGGCTCCTAGAAAGGATGGATGAATTAGAGACAGTAAAAAGAGTAGGGACGAATGGAAGAAACTAACCAGGCCATAGACCTTAACGGTCTGTTTCGAGCCTTATATATATATATATATATATATATATATATATATATATATATATCTTACTATAGATAGAGCGTCCGTACATTCTTAAATCGCATTCATTGGAGCGTCCAGGTATTTAGAGCGTCCGTATATAGACGCTCTAAGACGGTGCCCATTAAAAATTTTTCCAGAGGTCTATAATGACGTCAGAAACGTGCTGGCAAAATTTTTGAGAGACGCCAAAATGATGAAAAAATGCATGAAAATAATACGGCTCGCGTATACTTTAGTTCAATACTATTGCTACCAGAGGCACTTGCAGCGCTGATGTATATAGAAAGTATACGATTTCCTCGATACCCATTCGATTCTAGAGCGTCCACTGACTTGGCATCGTTGCTTTGGAAGCTAATGTTGTAAAATAAATTAAAGTTGATTTAATAATCTTAGTTGGCCTGGTAGAAGTCTTAGTATATTATAAAATTTCTCTCAAGAAGCCGTCCGTCCGTCATTTTTTGTGAGCGTTTAAAGGGGGTTGAAAATTCAAAAAATCGTAAATCAAAAACGAAACATATCAACATGAAGTTTTTTAGAAAAATCAAGCTCTATAAGAAGACAAAGGCTATTAATTAAAAAAAAAAACGAATAAAAATTGGAACTTTAAAGGGAGGGGGGGTGGATTTGAAAAAAATGTAAATCAAAATTGAAAAACAATATCAACTTTTTTAGGAAAAATCAAAGTCTATAAATCAAGCTCTATGAGGGGACACCGAAAATTGATTATGAAAAAAAATCTGATTAAAAATGGGGGATATAAGGGTGGGGGTGGAAACTTAAAAAAATATTATAAATCAAAATCGAAAAACAATATCAACTTGAAATTTTTAGAAAAAATCAATTTTAAGAAAAAATCAAGCTCTATAAGGGGAAGAAAGCCTATTGATTTTGAAAAAATCTGGTTAAAAGGTTTGAAGGGGGGTTGAAAATTCAAAAAAATCATAAATCAGAAACGAAAAACAACTTGATATGTTTAAGAAAAATCAAACTCTATAAGTAAACAAAGTCTGTTGATTATGAAAAAATCTAAAAAACAATGAGGGTTTAAGGGGGGTTAAAATATAAAAAATCATAAGTTAAAACAAAAACATGATAACAACATGAAGTTTTTAAGAAAAATCAAGCTCTATAAGAAGACAGGCTATTGATTAAAAAAAAACGATTAAAAATTAGGGATTTAAGGGGAAGGGGGGTGAAATTTAAAAAAAAATCATAAATCAAAATTGAAAAACAATAACAACTTGAAATTTTTAAGAAAAATCAAAGTTTATAAGTTGGCGATGTCTAATGATTAAGAAATAAATTTTGATAAAAAATGGGTGGTTTATGAGGGGTTGAAACTTAAAAATCATAAATCAAAAACGAAGCATGATATCAACATAAAATTTTCAGAAAAATCAAGCTCTATAAGGGGACAAAGACTATTAATTAAAAAAAAATACAATTAAAAATGTGTGAATTAAGGAAGGGGGAGGGGTTGAAACTTAAAAATAAATCATATATCAAAATTGAAAAACAATATTAACTTGAACTTTAAAAAAAAATGAAACTCTATAAGTGGACAAAGCCTATTGATAAAAGTGTGGGATTTAAGAGGGGGTTAAAAAAAATCATAAATCAAAAACGAAACATGATATCGACATGAAATTTTTAGGAAAATCAAGCTCTATAAGGGGACAAAGATCAATACGCGGTAAGCCATTAATATATATTAGAAATAGAACAGGGCCCAATACAAAACCCTGTGGAACTCCTCTTAAAATGGGAGCCAATTGTGACTCCACATTATCGAGAAACACCCCCTGTAATATGTTCGTCAGATATGAAAAAAATAAGGCAAGTTCCTTCCCCCTTATGCCATAGTACTCCATTTTTTCCAAAATAATATCAATGCTTACACAGTCGAAGGCCTTAGTGAGGTCACATAATACCGCAGTAGTACTCGAGCCCTCGTCAAAGCCACCGACTATGTAATCAATTACTTTAGCGACTGCTCCTATTGTAGATCTATGCCTTCTAAACCCAAATTGGGCTGGCGAGAATAAATTTTTATTTTCAAAATAGTTAACTAATTTCTCTTTTAGCTTTACTTCAAATATCTTACCGATAACAGGTGTAATGGCAATTGGCCTATAATTATCAGCATCATTAGAATCACCTTTTTTAAAAAGTGGCAATACCTTACTAATTTTAAGTTGGTTAGGCCAATTTCCTTCGATTATGCATTGGTTATATAAAATATTAAGTGGTTTAATGAGGGATTCTATAGAGGCCTTAATCATGGGACTACTGAGGCCATAGTAATCCGTGCATGGCGTATTTTTAATATGAAGTATAGCCTCTCTTACGTCAGATTCAGAGACTGGACCCATAAAGAACGAATACGGGGGCTTCGGTGCCATTTTAATAAAATCATTAGAGGAAATATTATTATCGTTTTCGATTGTTTGAATAACCTTCTCTGCTACATTAAAGTCTTCAGATGTTAGATTCGATGTACTGGATGATTTGTTGTTGGATTTTCTTTCTGCGTTTACAATATTCCAGATTGTTTTATTTTTATTTTCTGATGCAGCTATTCTTTTATTGTTTCTCTACGTTTCTCTAATCTAATTGAACTCCTATAGTTTTTGCGCGATTCAGAATATAGTCTTCAATCTTCTAACGAATTGGTTTTTTTGAATCTAGATTTGTTTTGAAATACTTGATTTCGCTGTACCCGCAGTTCCTCATTAAACCACAAAATCTTTTTGTCACCACTGCGAATTTTTTTTATGGGAAAGCATAGATCTACAATAGGACATAGTAAATATTATATTACAAGTCTCCTGGGAGCAGTAATTTCCAATTTCTAGTCCATGCCAACTAATTTCAGATAACTTTTCTGAGAACTGTAAAATTGTACGTTCATTAATAAATCTTTTGTTGACATAACTGGTATCACTTAAAATATTAAAGTCTTTTATCTCCAAAAATAAAGTCAAATGATCGGCTATGTCGGCATCAATGACTTTTGATATTATAACTTCCAGATTTATATTGGTAATAATATTGTCCAAACATGATTTAGAAGTGGGAGTTATTCTAGTTGGAACTGTGATGTAATGTTTCATACCATACATATTTAATATATTAATTAAATCAAGCGAATGCTCATTTAAACTATTAAAATCAACATTAAAATCAACTATAAAAATTAGGTTTTTAAATTTTTTACATAAATAATTAATTAAATTTAGAAAATACGTTTTGAATATTGATATGTCCCCATGGGAGGAGGATCTGTACACTGTTACTAAGGCATAATTTTTATTTATCAATTCTACACCACAGAATTCTGCATGAAAACGCTGGCAAAATTTTGCAACGTCAATAACTTTTAATGAAATATTATTCTTAGAAAAAAACAATAATAATAATAATAATAATTAAAAACAATCAGAATTAAATTACAATCAATATTGCATAACTAAATTATTCACTTTCTGCCGCACTCTCTGCGCTACCGAAATGATAAATTAACGCTCTGCAGGTCTATCGTTATGTATCAAAATATATCTTTAACACAGTTAAACAAAAACTTAAACTGCCTATCATTTAAATATATGACAACACCGCAAAGCGCTAATTGACGCCACAAAAGCGGTCAAATATACGTAAATTTGAATATTGGTGACGCTGCAATGTGTATCAATTGAAATGACGCCCAGGTGTCGATAAAGTAAAAGTAACGATTTGTGTTTTCCTTTCAATTTAATGTTATCCGCCTAATTTAAGCTGCTTCTTCGAACAGCAACGAGTATATATGTCTAAAATAAGTAGATCAAGGGTAAACAGACATGGGCGCTTTAAAGCGCATCTTTATCGGGACGCTTCAATGATACAGAGATGTATATATATATATATATATATATATATATATATATATATATATATATATATATATATATATATATATATATATAATTACAGGAGAGACTAGCTTCGGCCTCACAGGGACATCTTTAGGCCTGTAATAAAATATTCCCTAATTATTTTAATAGGAACAATATAAGAATAGTTTGGTCACTTATGATTTAAATTAAGTAGTATAAATCACAAAAATGGATCCATATTGTAGCATTATAGTATTGTAGAATTAAAGCTGAAGAAAAAGAAAATTAAACGAGCATTGTAAATTTAATTAAAAATATGAAAAACGAGTACGAAATCTACATGAGAAGAGGTTAGAATGAGCAATTACGAATGCATTTAAATTGCTCGGGATAACAAATAAGGCTGATAATGTATCAAAGAAGGTCCGGATATGTGAAAGACAACTCAGTATTTTCTCTATAAATCTTGAGAATGAAAGTATAGACGAAAGACGAATCTCGCTGGCTCAATTGTAGATAGGCCAAAAAAAGGGAGAGTGTAAATGGAAGCTCCAGTAAATATCGTAATTTTCGTCTTAATTTTTTATTCTCTTACCGTTTCATCTTTATCTTTAAAATTCATCTTCAAAACCAAATAAAAGTAATCATTCATGCAAGCATATAATAAAACAACGTTATTTCATTACATTTATTTGATTCATTATTTCATTGAAAAAATATATATGTGAATATAAAAAAATTTAAATAAAAAGGATTAATATCAAACTCAATTTGAAAATACAAAAAACAGATCATGTTTGAATTTAAGATATTTAAACCGCCATATCAAATAGAACATTTGACAGCCACAAGAAATATATACAACGAAAAGAACCGAAAGCTGAAACGTCATAAATCTTTATTGCATAAATACTAAAAAACCAACGCCTAAAATAAATAAAATAAATAATAAATAAAATAATAAAAATAATAAAAAAAAATAATAAAAATGCACAAGCACAAATAAATAAGTATAATAGTTAAAATAACAAAGAACACCTATAAATAATAATAAATAATGATAGTTAGATAATCCCTCCACAACAAGCTCTCTTATTGGCTAACCGAAAGGCTTTAACGCGATTCGACGCAAGAATAGGGCCATTGTGCTTCTAATACTCAAGCAGTAAACTAGCGCGTCTCTAATACTCAATAAGAAGGGATCTGCGTTTATCGTTCATGCGAAAAGTACTGCCTCCGCATCCGCAATCAACACCACCCATTGACGTACTCGACCCCGATAACCAGGGTAGCCGTTTCCCCTGTAAATAGTCGGTAACAAGTTTGTTTGACCTCGACAGTAGCGCGCTGAGCGCGTTATGATGAACTATAATTCGGTACAGTCAGTAAAGTAGAAAACTACTAAGTAAAGCGATTTAAAAAAGGGCGGGCTTTGAAAATTTATTAAATTGAAGCAATTTCAAGCAACATTTTTCTATCTTACAGCTTTTACTTACAATAATTGAAACAATCAATAAGTAAAATGAATTTTTATTGTAAGTAAATGCTGAAAAATGGAAAATGTCACTTGTTTTAAATGAAAAACAAAAATATTTGTAATAAGTTTATTTTATTTAGAATAGGTAACTGTCATTACATTATATTAAACATCATATTCACAATAAACACACACAAAATTATTGCAGAGGAAATGTAAGAAAACAATGTGACAATTATTATACTATTGACAAAAACTGGGTTCAAATTTTAAAAAATTATAATTTCAAAAAAATTAAAAAGAAACAAAACGGTCATATCTTTAAATACAATTATTGTTTTAAAAATCCCTTGTATTGACTTATTATTACACAAAATATAGGTAATTTTTCACAGAAAACAAAATAATTAATATTTACAATTAATTTAATATAAAAATGTTATACCTACATTTTGATCTTAATTTTACTTACTAAGCCAATCAATTTTTCCTGATCAATTCAATTTTAATATAATAATATATGTAAAATTAAAAGATTGTTTTATGTCCGATTTTCAAAAACTTTAAATTATATCAGGCAACTAAATTTTAATGAATGTTCATGCAACCCACTTAGTCAAGCATTTTTTTCTGACTCCTTTATCCATTAATGTTCCCAAGCTCTATTGAGTTGCCTAAACATATATGAAGACCAGTTGTTTTGAAATTTTATTGGTTAGGCAACTCTGGCACTGTACCACTCTTTATCCTTTTACCCATCTATTTCAGTCCAGCTTAGTTGCAATACCCATTGCAAAAGACTCCATACCCAGGGATATCTAAAACAAAACAAAAAAGGTGCAGTGTATCTTAAAATTAATAATTAACATAGGTTTATATTGTTTTTTAAATGCTTAGAAATATCTTTAGTTTTTTATAATAAAAGGTACACAAATTTTCAACAATTTTGAAAAACAGACATCTGATTTATGCTCTTATTAATTAAAATAAATTAATGTTTTAACAATGCATTCTATATGTCTATATTTGGGTAGTATTTGATAAATATATTTATAAATAGTACCCAACAATCTCTTTTTGAGCATATATCAAATGCCTTATCATATTCTTTTAAATGTGTAAATCTATGATGAGGTTCTACAATACCTGCTCATAAATTGCCTGTACACACTTCTCATTTCTTACACGCGGTTTCTCTATTAAAGGTTTCTCGACACATTTAATTTTATCATTAAAAAATTCTACTTTCTTCTAGCTGATGTTATATTTGAAAAAGATAGTTTAATCAAAACATCACTAACTATATTTATTTTTGCAAATAAATTTAATGAAGGCATTAAGTTAATGACATCCTTAGGACCTCAGTATATTTTTAGAGCTATAAATTACTTAAATCTAAAATAATTAATTAAATTTTACTCACCTACATTTTCTAAAAACATTTGTCATTTTTAAGTGCAACATAACCTAATTTATTATCAAAGCCAGATTTACACCACTTCTTAATATTCAAATTTAGCTTTAACTTTATATATTTATAATAATTATCCCCGTATTTGATCATATATTGTATTAAAGTGATATTTAAGAGATTGCATTAGTAAAGTTATTGATTTCCTTAATATTTATTCATTTTTTAATTATTATATGGGTGTAAAAACGGCTTTATATTTAGTGATCGCAGCGCGTGAAGCGCGATATGATAAACTACAAACAAGGAAACAATTCCCGCCTATTATTCAAACCTTCTGTTTTAGTTTTTCTATGCCGATACCCTTTCTGTAAGAAATAACAATAATTCCAAGTGATTATCGGCCTGCGAAAGTAAAAAACACGTGAATTCTCTAATCTTCCGTGAGTGGTGGGATCCCCGCCTTAGTGTGAATACGCCGGTAGAACAATTGTAAAAGTCGAATCCGTTGTTTACGTGCTAGTTGTGTAAGCAGGAAGCCCAATCACAGGTGCAGGGCCTGCATCAGGTGCTTTTCCCCCTTTTTTATTTTGATTCGATTGTGAAATCAATAATATAAATCACTTGTAATCAATGTCGGCATTTCTTGGCAGTGTTGCCACTTTTCAACAACTAACATGCCTACTGACCCAGTTAATAACTAATATATGTTTAATGATCTATAGTGGCATTATTTTTTTCCCAAGCACCAAATCTTTCAGGATGCTCTCCCAGTGCATCCATCGAGGAAAAATGTAAGTAGCAGCTCAACAAATTGAACTACAGTCCACTACATGCCTTTTAAGCTTGCTATTACAGATAAAATGAAATATATTAATAAATGGACAATTAGAAAGTTAATAACATACCTTCTAAAAGTAACACAATTTAAGTTTATAAATGTTTAAAGAGTTGATGATCCCTGAATACAACTAATCTGACGTTTTCAACCTCTTTAATAATATGAGGGTTTTCGTAGTTAAAATGAAAATTATAATTTACTTTGGTCCTTATAACAAGTTATAAAAGTAATCTGAAAACGTTATCGTACATTTTTAATGGTAAATCTTCAAACAATAATTAGATTCTGAAACAAATTTCTTGTTTTTGTTTTGAAAACGACTTTTTTGCCTTCTTCGGTTGCCTCTGCCACTTTTCATTTAGTAGTTTCGAGAAAAATTTCACTATAGAAACCGGAGACCGATCAATTGGTTGGTAACATTTTAATATTTTGGGTCTTGCAAGAGGTAAGTTTTAATAATATTTTCAAAAGTTCTTGGAATCGTTGTTAACAGAAATCTGCAAAAAAGTATATTATTTTATTCCTAAAATATAAGATATCACATAATGCACATTCACATAATATAGTTGTGCTAGAACAATATAGTGGGTAGGTACTGGGACAGTTTAAAAAAAGTAATTTCGAGAACATCAGCTTTTAATGTCATCATTGTACTTAATTTTTTTATTGCTTAAATTATTAATAATGTCATTTTGTGTAGTTCGTTGTGATTTGTATAATATATATTATAAAAACCTATCGTCAGTGTTATTAGGTGCCGACTTTTTTTAATAATTATTTTGTAAGATGTCCTTGTTCTAGTAAAAACACATTTTTAGAAGTTTTTGAAATTCTACTTTAAGTTGTCGTATAATTGTGTGTTTAATTAAAGGTATATCTCTTCTTTACATTTTAGATAATTAGAGAGAACATTATGACATCTTAAAATATCCTATTTCACCAACAAAAATGTAGAATAATAAATCTCACATCAAACGAAAAAATACATTTTAGGTTGTCCCACTAGGTTTTAACTTAAAAACTAATTAAAATGTATATTGCAACTGTGCTCAAATGAGTGAATGTTTTTATATCTGACTACAGCACCAGAAAGAAATTTTTTAGATCATAAAGATCTGGATAATTCAAAATAGTCAAAATCCACATTATTTAAATTGTTCTAGTATTGTTTTAGCATAAACTCCAATAATAAACAGTCAATGTTTTTTGTGACGTTTTTTAGTAAATAAAAAATACATAAATAATGTAATATTCTTGTTTAGTTTGTTACTACATAATATAGTTCATTAGTGATTTCAAGGCATATTATGTTCCACTTATAGAATAAAAAATCACTCATAATATCCAAATTTTTATACCTATTATCTTTATATTTCGGGCACGAAGACTAACTTACTATTTTATGGTTTTCTAAATGGAATTCTAAAACCTTTTTCTTTTTGGGATAATCCATATTATTATTAGCATATCTTTGAAGTTAATTTTGTTTAAATCTAAAATTAATTGGGTACATAATATAAAATTTTAAAAATAAACAAAATTAGTCGATTAAATAAGTTTAAAAAAAATTGTCAATAAAAAAGTAATATCGCCTTTATTCTCAAACATTCTTTTTAATAGAAACTTAAGTTGCTCTGATTCCCTTGCTGTTTTGGTATTTTAGTAGCAGATGAATATGGTGAGGAAGTAGTGACAGGATTGATTATTATACCTCTCTCGTCAAAATTTATTGAAATTGCATTTTTCTTTAATATTTTCCTCCACTGAGGTCTGTAATAAAAATCTTTATTAGCATAAAAAGTTATTATATCAAGAAAAGGAAAGCTACAATAAACATTACAAAGATATGATATTAAAATAAAGTCATAAGTTTAAATTTTCCTTATTTATGTTAATAAGTAATTAACCTAAAGGTAAACTAGTAAACTATAATCATTATAAGACGAATAAAGACGAACTTAGCTAAGGTCTCTTATTCCCTCTCAATTTTACTTTTTGAATAAGAAAATAAGAAAAGTTAATTGTAAATTAAAGGTGATTGCCTAATGCACCGCCTCTGACAATTACGTTGTGTTTGTACTTACTTATGATTTAATCTTGAAGAAGCATTTTCAATAGGTATTTTACACATAAAGCATGTTTTCACCATATTATTAGAGATACTAAATCTTAAATATACATTTACAACCCTTACAATGCTATATATATATTTATATTTTTAAAATAAAATAATTAAAACTCAAAGCCAATATCACATAATTTTGCTTACTAGGAACAGATGGCGACACCATTTCACTACTTGAATTCTTATTCTCTTCGTAACTAACTTTATTGTATATTGGTAAAATGTGTAGCATTTGTTAATTCCATTAGAGATTGGAATTGAGAAACTATCTATTTCTTGCTGAAGATTCCTAATAAGGACAAAACCGGTCCAAGAATGTTGTTCTCCTTAGTGAGCAAAATCAAAGGTAGAGTGTTGAAATTTAATTTCAAACTCTGCTATTTTTCCTTCGGATATAATTCAATACCTGTTGCGGTATTAGCTAAAGGAGTAGTTGTTTTCTGAAGGGAAACCGTCGCTCGTAATTATGTTATATTGGCTTTGAGTTTTATTTATTTTATTTTACGTCTTGATCACATTTGAGTTTGATTTATTTTCGTTCATTTATATTTTTCGTAAAATGCATATCAAAAATTGACATGTATCAGAAAGTGTCAGAACTGGCGCTGTCAAACATGGCAGCGCTGATTAAATACTCGAGTATCGGGGACAACACTAATGATTTGTAGTGCGCATGTCGTACGCGTTTTATTTGTACATCGGTCTCCTTTTGACAGAGTAGGAGAATGTCCAGACCGTTGGTGTTTATGCCGGTCGGCGTAGTCAGGTATGGATTAAAATTGTCTGGTGGCGGTGAAGCCGCCACTCTACGAGAAGTGATTGCCTCGCCTTCTTGTTGTAACGGCATTATTATTATTATTTGTTCATGTATGTTGTAGGAGCTGTTACATGTTAGTCTAATCTTAAGTCAACTCGGTAGCTGGGAAAACGTAGATTGAAGGAATAATGACATTAGTTGTGAAGTATTAATAAAATCGTAAAAATCATTTTAACATATATTTTATTGGTACAATTTGGTGACCCCGACAATAAAGATGCCTACGAATAGACAACGCCAGAGAAGTCCATTAAACAGCCAGCAGCAACAGGAATATAGTCCGACAGTTTTAAGTTCCAATCCGAAACTACCGGAATTTTGGTCACGGGACCCACATTTATGGTTCGCTCAAGTAGAAGCAATTTTTTTAACAAGAAACATATTCGATCCCCTAACTAAATATAACTACTTAGTAGCGTCATTAACTCCAGAAATTGCAACAGAAGTACGGAATATATTTTATTAACAGCACCAAATAATAAGTCGTACTTAAATCTTAAACAAGAATTAACAAAACGGTTTACTTTTTCTGATACAAAAAAGGTCCAATTTCTATTGTCAACCTCAGAATGCGGTGATCGAAAACCTTTTCAAATTTTAAGATATATGCAGCAACTCCTAGGATCTGGTTTAGAGGATAAAACACTTTTCAATGAATTATTTCTACAACGTTTACCTTCTGAAATACGTGTCGCATTGACAGCCCACAAAGAAACAATGGAAATTAACAAACTGGCCGATATAGCAGACAACATGCTAGAAGCTATTGAAATAAGCGAGGTTAATTCCATCAAAAGTACATCAGATACCGAGCTCAAAAAACTTTCTTTGGAGGTTAACGAGCTAAAAGCAATGGTTCAGCAAATGGTTAAGCACAGTCCACCTAAAAAAGATCGCGGCGACGATACTTTTTGTTGGTACCACTTCAAATTTGGAAGAAATGCAAGAAAGTGCGTACTACCTTGTAACTGGCAAGAAAAAAACGACAATACCAGCGAATAACGACGACGAATTTAGCTGGATTTGTTCACAACAGTCGTCTATTTTTTATCAAAGACTTTTTAACCAACAAATTATTTTTAGTTGATACTGGTAGTGAGGTAAGTGTTTTGCCACCCAATGCAGTAGATTATAAAAATAAACAAGTTTATACATATTTACAAGCTGCAAATCAGTCAAAAATATGCACATATGGATATAGGCCGTTGTCTTTAGATTTTGGTTTAAATAAAATCTTTCAATGGAAATTTATAGTCGCAGACGTTAAACAACCGATACTCGGAGCCGATTTTTTAAATAACTTTAACTTTTTAGTTGACATGCAAAATTATAAACTTATTAGTTCTATAGAAATGTCAACAATAAATGGAATTAAATCTAATAAAAAAACTTTAAAATGTACATTGGTAACACATAAAATTTCACAAGGTATTGAGCATTTACTTAAAAAATTTCCTAACCTTACATCACAAGATACTTTTTCTGGCGTAAAACACAACACTTCGCATTTTATAGAGACAAAAGGTCCGCCAGTTTACTCTAAACCCCGTAGGTTACCACTAGAAAAGCTTAAAATTGCGAAACAGGAGTTTGAGAAACTATTAAAGCTAGGCATTATAAAACCTTCTTCTAGCAATTGGTCTTCACCTCTTAATATGGTTTCAAAGTCGAATGGAAGTTGGCGACCATGTGGAGATTATAGAGCGTTAAATAATAATACTATACCAGACAGATATCCTATTCCTCATATACATGACTTTGTTTCGCAACTTCATGGCACCTCAGTATATTCGAAAATAGATCTTATTCGAGCCTACCATCAAATTCCTGTAAATCCTACTGATATTCCAAAAACTGCTATATGCACCCCATTCGGTCTTTTTGAATATGTCACAATGCCATTCGGGTTAAGAAACGCAACTCAGACCTTTCAGAGATTTATGCATGAGATTACTAATGACTTAGATTTTTGTTTCGTTTACATTGACGATATTCTGATAGCAAGTAAAAACGTGAAAGAACATTTCAAGCATTTAGAAACACTTTTTGAAAGGCTCGTTAAGTATGGTATCTTGATTAACATAGATAAATGTGAATTTTCTTCACCGGAATTAACATTTCTAGGACACAGGATAAGTGCAAAAGGAATCAAACCTTCCCAAACGAGAGTAGATATCATAAATAACTTTGTAAGACCGAAAACTATTAAAAACTTAGGAAATTTCTAGGTATGATTAATTTTTATCATCGCTTTATACCAAAATGCGTAGACATTTTACGTCCTTTAAATATTTTGCTTTCTGAATCGAAATCAAAAGCGGATGAAAATAAAATAATAGAGTGGAAAGAAACCACCATACACGCATTTGACGAAATTAAACTAACTCTATCAAAGCAGTGTTTATTAATTTTTCCAATACAAGATGCCGAAACAAGTATCATGGTTGACGCATCGGGTTCAGTCGGTGCCGTTTTACAGCAAAAAGTTGATTCAAATTGGTGTCCACTATCATTTTTTTCAAAAAAGTTTACATTTCATATTTTAACAGACCACAAACCTTTAGTTTCTGCGATTACCTCAGCATCACTAAAGTATAACCCAAGTGAAATTCGACATTTAGATTACATCGCTTCATTTACAACAGATATTAGATACGTCAAAGGCGTAGATAATAAAGCAGCTGATTTTTTAAGTAGAATTGAAATTAACTCAATATATTATGCAGTTCACGAGAAAATAGACTTTGGTAAATTAACTGATAGTCAACAATGTGATACAGAGCTTATGAATCTAATATCTGCAAATACTACTTCACTTTTGTTTAAATAATTCACCTTACCCTTTTCCTCAAAATCTATTATTTGTGACGTTAGTCAAGGAAAGCCAAGACCATACGTAACAAAAGAATATAGAAAAGTAATTTTTGAAACTTTACATAACCTATCACATCCGGGGATTAAAACAGCCCAACACCTTATTAAATCCCGTTATATTTGGCCGAATATTAATAATGATATTAAAAGCTGGGTAAAATGTTGTCTCAACTGTCAAAAACATAAGGTTACAAGGCATACAAAATCACAGTTTGGTGAATTTAGTTGTGCAAACAACCGTTTTGAAAATATTCATATTGATATTATCGGTCCCTTACCTCAATGTAAAGGATATTCATACATACTTTCTTGTATCGACAGATTTACCCGCTGGCCAGAGGCTTTCCCAATGGTCGACATTTCAGCTGCAACTGTAGCAAGAACATTTATTTCCGGTTGGATATCTAGATTTGGAATTCCCAGTACGATAACCACCGATAGAGGACAACAATTCGAATCAAACTTATGGAGAGAACTGTTAAATCTCATAGGTTCTTGCAAAATTCGTACCACCGCCTATCATCCAATGTCTAATGATATTGTAGAGAGATTCAATAAACAAATTAAAATTTCTCTAAAATGTCAATCGAAACGACAATGGCTTGATGCGCTTCCCTTCGTTTTATTAGGTATACGTAATTCCGTGAAGGAATATTTGGGATGTACACCCGCAGAACTTCTATACGGATCTACCCTTAAATTACCTGGTGAATTTTTTGAAAATTCTACAGAGAGTTCTTCCACATTATTTGCAGATCAATTAAAATCGTTTATGAGTAATTTAAAATTTATACCGTCAAGGCAAAACATACGTAAACATATTTTTGTCTCCAAAGATCTTAAAACTTCTACGCATGTTTTTATAAAGAACGAAAACCGTAAAACTTTTGCACAGCCTGTTTATGATGGTCCCTTTAAAGTAATCTCAAGAAACAAAAAGTTTTTTTGTGTTAACCTTAAAAATAAACCGACAAATATTTCCATTGATAGATTGAAACCTGCCTACTATTCGATATAAATATTGATTGCCAAAACACTTAATTATTATTATTTATTATTTAGTTAATTAATTGTTATATTTTATAATTGTTGTGATGTTATAATGTTTTTTTAAGAAGGGAGGTAGTGTAGCAGCTATTACATGTTAGTCTAATCTTAAGTCAACTCGGTAGCTGGGGAAACGTAGATTGAAGGAATAATGACATTAGTTGTGAAGTATTAATAAAATAGTAAAAATCATTTTAACATATATTTTATTGGTACATATGTGAAATTTGCTTCTAAGATTAATAAAATATTACTGCTAGTCACGGCGTAAATGAAAACAAAGAAGTCGCATTCGCACAAACACCTTCCCACCACAGCAATTACAAATCATTATTGTTGTCCCCGATACGCGAGTGATTAAATAAGCCAATTACAGGAGAGGGATTTCCCTCCTCGGAAGGAGTAGATTTTGCTTATAAAATATAGCGCGGGGAAGGGGGGAAGACTCTCTCTAGTAGTAATTGCTCGGAGATGTTAACTGAAATGTGTCAAAATATGTAATAATTATAATCAGATAAATCAGGAATTGGATATATTCCACATTAGTATTCAGGATATCAAAAGGCATTATTTAGGATAACCATCATTGTACTTTATTTCCTGTAATATTTTTCATTTTCGTACGTTTCGTCTAAATACTTGTCATATTTTCCTATTCTGTAATTTGGTAATACTTGTAGAATAGTGTATAAGGAGGTCCTTTCGTCACCCCTTTCGCCACCAATGTTAAATAAAAAATATTAGATTATGACTAAAATTTATTTTTTTTTTCTAATAGTTGAAGTCCTTATTTATCTAATAGTGAACTTTTAACTATACCTTACCGTGCAAATTTTTGAGAATTTTTTTTTAAATGTGAGTTTTTGTACAGTGTCTTACGAGAAAGTAAGACCTCAACAACAATTCTCGAATTATACTATTATTAATTGATTAAATGGAGTAGAAAAAAACTAAAAATAAGGTTTTTGAAATATTTAGGTTTTGTTTTTTACAATAAAATATATAGGTTACCGTGGAATTTATTGAGAAATTATTATTAAAAAATCACAAAAAATTTTCAACTAGGTTACTTAAACATTTTTTGTGATTTTTTAATATTAATTTCTCAATAAGTTCCACGGATTTTGACTATTTTCGCGATGATGTCTGTGTGTGTGTGTGTGTGTGTGTGTGTGTGTGTGTGTGTGTGTGTGTGTGTGTGTGTGTGTGTGTGTGTGTGTGTGTGTGTGTGTGTGTGTGTGTGTGTGTGTGTGTGTGTGTGTGTGTGTGTGTGTGTGTGTGTGTGTGTGTGTGTGTGTGTGTGTGTGTGTGTGTGTGTGTGTGTGTGTGTGTGTGTGTGTGTGTGTGTGTGTGTGTGTGTGTGTGTGTGTGTGTGTGTGTGTGTGTGTGTGTGTGTGTGTGTGTGTGTGTGTGTGTGTGTGTGTGTGTGTGTGTGTGTGTGTGTGTGTGTGTGTGTGTGTGTGTGTGTGTGTGTGTGTGTGTGTGTGTGTGTGTGTGTGTGTGTGTGTGTGTGTGTGTGTGTGTGTGTGTGTGTGTGTGTGTGTGTGTGTGTGTGTGTGTGTGTGTGTGTGTGTGTGTGTGTGTGTGTGTGTGTGTGTGTGTGTGTGTGTGTGTGTGTGTGTGTGTGTGTGTGTGTGTGTGTGTGTGTGTGTGTGTGTGTGTGTGTGTGTGTGTGTGTGTGTGTGTGTGTGTGTGTGTGTGTGTGTGTGTGTGTGTGTGTGTGTGTGTGTGTGTGTGTGTGTGTGTGTGTGTGTGTGTGTGTGTGTGTGTGTGTGTGTGTGTGTGTGTGTGTGTGTGTGTGTGTGTGTGTGTGTGTGTGTGTGTGTGTGTGTGTGTCTGTCTGTGTGTGTGTGTGTGTGTGTGTGTGTGTGTGTCTGTAGGTCGCATAACTCATGAACCGATACACATAAAAACACCAAATGTTAAACTTAAGCTTTGTTTCAGCGTCCAATGAGCTGGTTAGATTTTGGGCAGAGTCGGAACATCTGGGGGGGTACTTTATAGGTGGTCATTTTTATATTTTATGGAATATATCTGTTATTTACGTTTGGAGAAGAAAATTTTTCAAATAAAAGTTACTTCTTATATAATTATCTATAATTTTTGTTTTATGCAAAATTTTCCTAAAATGGTCCGTATTCGAGAAATTTGACAAAATGTAAAAAAAATAATTCTCTATAATTTTTATTCTCTACATAATTTCTCTAAAATGGATCGTATTCGAGATATTTGAGAAAATGTGTAAATTTCGAATTTTGAAGAAAACTCAAAAACGGATAAAGAACAAAATATTAAATTTTAAACTTAAGTTTTATTTCGGCCTGACGTGAAATGATTAGATTTTGGACATAGTCGGAACATCTGGGGGGATACTTTATGGGAGGCCACTTTTATATTTTATGGAATATATCTGTTATTAATGTTTGGAGAAAAAAATTGTTCAAATAAAAGTTACTTCTAATATTATTATCTATAATTTTTGTTTTTTGTAAAAATTTTCTTGAAATGGTCCGTATTCGAGAAATTTGACAAAATGTGCAATATTCTGATTTTTATGAAAGTTTTTGAAATAAAAGTTGTTTGCGATATCGATCTCTATAATTTTTGTTTATACATGATTTTTCTAAAATGGACCGTAATGAAAAAATTGTAGGAAATTTAAATTTTTCAGTATTTTCGTTTTCCATGAATATCTATAGAAAAATGTTTCGAGGTAGATGTATGTGGACAATGTATATATTTAGTTTATCCTCTAAACATTTATAGAGATGCTGCAATAGGTTTTACAAAATAACCGGAAAAAGCCTATAATAACTAGATAGGAAAGTCATGTGTTGGACACATCAGATTTTTAATATTAATTTCTCAATAAATTCCAGGGTAACCTATATATTTTATTGTAAAAAACAGAACCTAAATATTTCAGAAACCTTATTTTTAGTTTTTTTTACTCTGTCTAATCAATAAATAATAGTATACTTAATTATAATTCGAAAATTGTTGTTGAAGTCTTATTTTCTCGTAAGACACTGTAAAAATACATTTAAAAAAAAATTCTCAAAAATTTGCACGGTAAGGTATAGTTAAAAGTTCACTATTAGATAAATAAGGACTTCAACTATTAGAAAAAAATTAATTTTAGTCATAATCTAATATTTTTTATTTAACATTGGTGGCGATAAAAAAAAAGTTACCAAAAATCGTTAAAGAATGAGCTTCATTCTTCAACGATTATGCGTGCGAGAATATGACATTCTTACACCAAAATCGAGTAAAAAAAAATTATTTCATTGTTTATTATTTTCAGGACTCCTTTTGCTATTCTCTCTGATATATTCAACGATCTTTCAAGCAAAACTGTTAAGTTTTTTGACCAAAAATACCTACGAAAAGCCAATCAGAAGTTTTGAGCAATTAGCAAAATCTGATATACCAATTAAATTAATCGGAGTGGCTGCAATGTTATTACAAGGAGAGCAAAGAGTTATTTTGGAAAGAGTAGAAATTTTAGAACTAACTGAGCTGAGTAATAACATAGACGAGTATTATATGAAGGCTTACAGGGAGCGTTATGCTACACTTTGTGAAGACTCGTTTATATTCAATCATCCAGAGCTATTTGCAAAAATGACCGATCCTCTCATTGTTGCCGAGATACATGCTGGATTTTTAATGCTGTCCCATCATGTGTTGCGTGAAGTGTTTGATTCTAAGATGCGAATAATTTTGGAGAGTGGATTTTATCAGTATTTTTTATCCAAATATAAAAACTTGCAAAGACTGAAAAACAGAAAGGAATTTAATGAAGCCACTAATAAGCGCAAAGTTAGCGATTTTAGTTTTCCTTTTTTTGTACTTAGTGCAGGCCTTTGCCTTGGTATATTTATATTTATCCTTGAATTCGCTGTTAAATATTGGTCACGTTTTATTCTTATATGTAATTGGTGGTAAAATACATGAATTCTGCCAGCACAATTTTTACTATTTTAATATTAGAGACATAAGGATGGCTTAAAAGGCCGAATCTAGTAGCACTTCAATTTACTTTGAAAATTAAACATTCTTTTTGAATTAATTTTTAGTTTCATTTTTTTTTCTCAAATTATTTGTAAGGGGTAAATGTGATCTACTTTTTTATTAGCTTAACTTTTATTCAATATAAAGTTAAGAGCACTTTTCAAAAAAAAAAACAGCAACCTTTGTGAGCGGTTTTTTTATTAATTTTGCACAAGAAATTTGAATAATGTTTAATGTTGTTAATATTGCATAATGTTTTTTTTTTAAATTATATCAATATACCCCAGGGGCTGAGGTAATTGTGACGAAAGTTTACATTATTGTACTAAACTGTATATTTTGTATTACGGGGCGCATATTTACACATCCTCTTATATGACGGCACCGGAGTGCTGAAATCTGTTCGCCTTTGTAACCTACAAGTACGCTACAAAAGCTCATTGATTTAGGTACCAATGCATGAGGCCTCTCTTATTGCTGGAATCAGTAAGCAGGCTTATCTGCATTCTATGAAACAATGGCTGTACTTAAACTGCCGTTAAACGGTCGTGTACTAAAATGCCGTTAATAGACATGATGTCATTCAAATTACGCATTTGAAGTGTTTTGGGATTAAAAAGAGAAGAAAATATACAAGAAGAAAACGAAGTAACGACTTGTCGTAAAAAAAATTTAACCCGTACCTGGCTACGCCTATTGGCATAGACGCCAACGGCCTGGATACAGCTAAAATTGAAAACTAAAGTCTCACATAACATAAAATTTGTATGGGTGTCTAAATCAATGAGCTTTTGTAGCGTACTTGTAGGCTACAAAGGCGAACAGGTTTCAGCACTCCGGTGCCGTCATATAGGAGGATGTGTAAATATGCTTACTGGGCTATTGTAAAACAAATCAGTTCAAGCTATTATTATGTTTAAAAATAGTTATGAAGTTTTTAAAAGTTGGGAAATTGAAACCGTTTTACATAAGATGTTTTTGGTCTGATCAAACTTTATCGATTGAATGTTAAAGTTTTTAAAATGAATCATATATTCTTTATCTATCAATATTTTACTAATAACCAGTATCCAATAGATACATTTATACTTCCTGTTAAATCCAAGTTCTCCTTATTTGATAAGTAATTTACATCCTTCTGGACCTCTGCTTCCAAAAGAATATTCGGAAACTCGTTACTATAATTAGATTCCACATGACACATACATGGTCCTAGATTAGTAAAGCAAGCTCTACTCTAAAGGTCAGCTCTTTGATCTCTTTTATTTAATACATATACCTATGACATACGCTAGATGTTTCACTTAATATATTGTTATGGTATTTAGTTGTCAAATATTTAAAAAAAAATATTTTTTTATCACACCCTATATGATATAAAATGTGAGTTTAGAAATCAAATTTAAAAAAAATATGTTTTTTTAAAGGTTTATTTTATGTAAATTTTTTTTTTAACACACCCTGTATTATATAAAATGTGTTAAAATAGTAACATCAAATCATTTTTTGTGACAGCTATAAAAGGTTTTCTGATATATGATTTTTTTTGATTAGCGACGGTTGCTAGGGAAAATAAATAAGGGAGGTAGACATCTTGAAATTTGATGAGAAAACAAAAATTTCTGGCTAACTAATTCTACTGCGTCATTAACACTTTTACATAAATGTTTGTCTGTAAATGATTTAAAACAATTAAATATTAAGGTTTTTTCATTAACTTTTTTTTCATTACAACGAAGATATCAAGATTGTGTTAAGAAATCCCATTGACTTGAGAAGAAATCGCATCCAGTTCCGAGAAGATCTCAATAATGATTTTATAGGGTAGGCGCTTCTTAGGCGCTTCAATCAAGATCTAAACTTTTTTTAAGTTCCTTTTTTTTGTAGTTTGCTCTTTGTTAACTTGTTTTAGAGAAAAAAAAATATTTTCAAGTTTTGTTTCATCTAGAATAAAATATTTGTACTCTTAACAGCATTTTTATTTTTTTAAGTGTTTATATTGGTGTTATATTTTAAAAAAATGCTTTTTCTTGTTCTACTCTGCTTATATAGACTTCGGTAGTTGGTTTTATGTACATTTAAAGCCAGTTCTAACTTCACCCCATTTTGCGGGGAAAGTTGGACACTCATTTTTCACAAAAAAAAATATGTTCTTGTTTTTTTTTGCAAACTATAAATAGCCCATATCGTTAGTAGTGCCCAGATCTAACTTAATGAATTTTTGGATAATTTTGGAGCTAAAATTGATTGCAGTATCTTAAAAAAACGCAAAATTTTGTCCGACTTCACCCCAGTTGACGGTAGTGCTGCGGCAAATACTCACTTAAAAGCATAGAGCATTTAGAAGTTCGATAGTCCAAGCTATTTTGGTTGAAGCAAAAGAACCTTCCTTGTATGTTAGACGGATATTCGACACCCTTAAAAAATATCACATTAATATATTTTCATTCATCAAATGCAATTAATAATTAGTTAAACCATGTAGCAGTAAATAGTTTAACACTTAAAAAGAATACTTCACCTCTTGTAGATGCTATTACATATTAGTTTTACGAAATACATGTACTTAACCTTCCGGGACTGGCGTGAAATTTTTGTGATCCGGCGATGGCGGCGGACTGTGAGTCCGCATAATAAATTTGAGCCAATTATAAAATAGTTTGCAATTATTTTTATTTATTTATTTAAAAGCATCAAAAATAATTAAACAACATTAATTTTACAACAAAAAAACATTAGAAATACATCAGAAAACATTCCTGAAACTAGCTACTAAAAACAAAAAATCAACGTAATATAAACAAAAAAAATATAAACTTATTATAAAACTATTCACTGTGACATTCCAAACATATAGGTGTCATATTATGTTCCTTACACATGAACTTTCCACATATATTAATAGTGTGGTCAAAAATGGGATTGGCAACTGGCGGCGGACTCTCACTCCGCAATCTTTTATAACATAAGAACAAAAATACACTTACGCTTCAAAATTTGAGATACTACTACTAATTTAATGCTTAAAGAAAACATAAATGCACCGATTTGAAAAAGGGTGGGTTACGCGGCAAACGGCAAATAAAAAGCGCTGCGGACTGAGAGTCCGTGTGCCAGTCCCGGAAGGTTAAACAAACCTACAAATTTTGCCAATATAGTATAACTTAAATTTTACTGTAGTGATGTTCAGACCAACTATAATAATTCCATCATATTCTGAAATCCCATCTTTTACTCAAGCTCTGATCAATTCAATAATGAACCGATATCCTAGTTACATACTAATTTACAAGAACGGGTCAAAAACATCAAATAATAGATAATTCGCAATTTACTGTAAGAATAAAATTTAAATACGACAGAAAATACCCAATGTTTGTTATGTTTATACTACTAAAATGTTTGCAATAGAAAACGCCCTGGCTTATAAATTAGAAAAAGTTTTATATTGCCACAATTTTTACAGATTCCAAATCTGTATCTAAGATTTCATGTAAAATTAAATAAAAATGATCTACCAACTTCTCAAAATAAACAAAAACTTAAGTGCGCCATGACTTTAAAAAGCCCCCCGAGTAACGAGTTTGGAGCGACTTTCATGCTCGCTGCCATTTCTCCCCAAATACACCCCTTTATGAAAGGGATATATCAATGTTTTATACGGCATTTATTGTTTAGTAATTATTAATTAAATAAAGTATAAATTTTCACAGAATACACTTAGTGTCTCACATCCAATGATATACATAATTACATAGATTGCTTAACCATATCAGACGACGAAAAGCGTATTTCACTGGGCAAAGTTTTCTCTTTATCTAGCTTGAATCAATTTTAAGCACTTATTTGTAAACAAATCATTTACAGAACCGGTTAATAAATTAAAATCTTTAGTGTTTTCTTGTCATTAAAATTTATACATATTTAAATAAACATTTTATATAAATATAATTTTACAGATAAATAATGATTTATTTTGTTAATTAAAACTAATGTATAATGTTACTGTTAAATTAAAATGTCCAATTTGGCAAAAATACCATAGCCCTCTTTACAATTTATTGATTATTTCTTATTTATCACTAAAATAAATAATAATTAATACATTGCAATTACTGTCAAAACAGATTGTAAAAAAACTTTACAATATTAAAAATCCAGTGATTTTTGTAAAATCTTTAGTAACATTACTCAGAACAATAGATAAGTGTCCAATTACCAAAGTTGTTAATATTTCATATCAAAGTTGTTTACAATAACTTTTCAAAGTTATATTACATATTGCAAGTATGTGTGTTATATACAGCCGGTTGCAAGAAGGATTGTTAAAATCTCTCGTTAGCTAATGGACTCATAACTTTATTCACTGCCTAAATTATCTTCCAAATGGTAAATTTGGCAACGACGCTTTTCCAAATGACAGGATGAAGTAAAGTCTGTCGATATTCGAGATATGTCTCTATCAAGAGTCTTCTCTGTCTTTGTCGTCCAATTTAAGAAAACACTCGGCAGGTGAAAACAAAAGATATGTTTTTGCAATGAGTTCAAAATTTATCATAAGGAATGCAAAGAAAGTCAAAATTGGCAAGAGTTGAGAGCTTCGAGACTAGACGAACTTTTAACTTGAGAATTGTTTACAAAACATACTTATACTTATTTGAAAGAACGTAGAGAAAACGAATTTTAGGAAGATTTAACAATGTGAATGTCGATTTAACGATGGAAAACAAAGGATTATTTACAAATAGTAAGTACTTTAATTATAAGAAATAATATTTCTTTATTTACAAATAATATTTTCTTGTATCAAAACCTAATATGCAGTAATAGGAATTTATTAATAATGCAAATGAAAATAACAAATTTTGGGAAGTGACACGACAATATAAAATAATATTAATTACCCAAGTAACAATTTGATATTTTATAAAAGCTGAAAAAATGTTTACAAAACAAAATTTATAAAATAGAATATTAGCTAAGAACATTTCCGGAACATTCTTTCAACAGTAATAAACACAAAATGGGCGCAGTATTACAGAACTATTTGGTTCTTTTGTAAATTCTATAAGATTTGTTGAATGCAGTTACCGAACAGTTACTACACATTTACACAGACTTTAAACAAATGTTTTTTTAAACTTTTATAACGGTTTTATACATTTTCAATTTTGAGGTTAGGTTGCATATCAAAATCAGTAACATTTTAGTTTTTTAAATGTATCTGGTGAAAACAAATTAATTTTATATCTGTCATAAAAGTAAATTCAAGGCGATATTAGTAAAATGGCAGTATCTACTTAAGAGATATCTATAACGCGGTTTAGACATAATGTATGACTTACAATTAAGTCGTTTTTGGATGCGCAGCAAGAATTACTGTTAATTATATAGCACATACAATACTAAATTTTTAAGCGCCTCGAGTTTGATTCATATTTCTAATACTTTTTCAGTGTGAAACAAAAATTATATTTATGCAATTTGATTTTTTTTTAGTAATAAGATTATGCTAATATTACTAATGATTAAAATCTTTAATTAACATTGGTTTTGTCTTAAATACTAGTAAAACCGACAGTAGATTTAGCTTTAAAACTATCTTAGGTTTTTGTTAAATATGGCGGCTATTCAGAGGTATTAGAAAGTTATTTTAAGACTGAATCATAATTATAAAATATTATTGTAGTAAAAACAGCTGTAATACAATAATTAAGTTGTATTACTCATTTCTACAAAACAAGTTCATCATGGTTTGTTGTATAATAGTTTCATATTGCTGCACTATATGACAAAATATAACATAACCTTACTAAATCGTTTCCGATTTAAGTATTTGAGAATTGAAATGATTAGATTTGTTTCTACAGCTTTATAGAGCAAGCATAATTTTTAATATTACGAGAATAAGCAAGTTTAACATGGACATCGCCAAAAATATGGCTTTCTTTTAGTATTGGGGCATGATTATTCAGAACATACCTAATTATTATCTGGCTGAATGATAGTTTTTTTTTTTGAGTGTCTAGACAAACCATCAAAATGTTTTACTAATATTTTTTACTGTTCTCTGAAAAGCAGGTACCACTTATTTTTTTATATTTCTTCACTATTTAAATCTGACATTTTCAGACCATACACTCACATACAATTGGTATGGGAAGTAGTTGAACAAACATAAAATACAAAAATAATATGGCGTAGGTACTACCAAATGTAGTTGCTTTATTTTTTTTATAAATATTTTTAAAGGGATAATACTATTCTTAACTAAAATAATTGCTATACAGTTTTCTGATTTGTAATAGTGTATTTCGACAATATATTACAGTTATTTTAGAGTTTTCATCAGAAGCAAATTGCTATTGATGCGGAATTATCTCACACTAATATTTATATTTTTTAAAGCGTTATTATGAGGTTAAGAAACAGTTATATTTGTATGACCAAAAAGTTTTAAAGGTAATCCAGAACAATAATATAGAATAACTATAAAGCAATTTTATTTTATAAGCTGAAATATTGTATAGAATGTTTATGTAACAATTTCGTAGTTATCGTGAAAACTATTTTATAATTTTGCTGTAAGAATATTGTAAAAACTAATTTATATAACTATTTAGTTTCAGAGAACATAATAGTGATTTCTGCAACTGTAGTACAATAAATTAGCATTCCAGAAACAGCAATATAATATCAATAAAATATAATAGTCTTGTAAACTAAAAATTATAAAGCTACTTTGTTAGTTGGGTAGGTACCCTGTTCTATAATTTAAATTAATAACAAAAACGTACATTAAAAATCAAATAAAAATTAAAAAGTTAATGGTGTTCTACTTTTTTATTATTAATAAAAACAATATACATTTATAAAAGCTAAAATTCCTGAGAAACATTTATTTTCATGAACTATTTAGATAATAAATTATAAGGGTTTGAATGTGGTCAATTTCATTAACAAAAATAAAAAATATTTGTAAGTTCTAAAAGTCAATGCAACAAAATGTTTTTCACTGTTTAAAATGTTTCGGTTTCGGCCCAAGGAGTGTCTTCAGGACTGAATGCAGCTATTATGTACGAAACTTTTTTATTAAAAAGAGGATAAAGTTATCCATAAGTGTGATGTCTTCAAGATGAGGCAAAGGGCGGATTTCCAGAGAAGGGAAAAGTTTTCTTTTATAAATTGAGTACAATAGGTATATTACTATTTGTTAGAGGTGTATTAAGGCTGGTTATATTTAACTGTATCAAGAAAGGGATGAAACAAGTACCTACGTGACTTCTAAATAGGAAGAAAACGATAAGGTATTAACTAAGAATGTGGTACCTGTGAAAGAGACAAAAAACAAAAATCACCTTTCGTAAACCAGCTGAGTTTTTGTATCCCAAGAGACTAAATTAATACCATTTGGCTAAAAGTAACATTAATAACTTCATTAGTAACCCTAAAATACTGTCACTAAGATATTTAATAGAACTTATAGGTACTTTTCAGTATTAAATTTCTTGTTCTGCTAGATTACGCGGGATACGGATATTGTTTAAGGCCTGTTTGTTACTATTCTAAAAAGCAAAATGCGATTCAAGATTTACCTCAAAACAGCTCTCTGTATATTCTTTTTTATGCTTTTGTCACAATATGTATTTTCAAAATTATGATGTGTATAATTTTTTTCTTAGCATTTACTTCTTTCCTAAGTTGGACATTTTAACAAAAACCTAGCTAAATTTAAAAAATGTAGGATATGCAAGAAGCATAATTAGTTATGGCCTAAAAATTATTGTATACATATTTATTTATTGGACCTTTAAATAATGAGTCGTTATAGGGATTCGTAAGTCATGAAAATACATAAAATATTTATTGGATTAACAACTAAAAGCTTGTTAATGTCCCATTAAAAAAATCTGAAGTGTCCAACACATGACTTTCCGATCTAGTTATTATAGGCTTTTTCCGGTTATTTTGTACTACCTATTGCAGCACCTCTATACATTTTTAGAGGATAAACTAAATATATAAATTTTCCACATACATCTACCTCGAAATATTTTTCTATAGATATTCATTGAAAACGAAAATACTAAAAAATTTAAATTTAGCACTCTTCCTCCAAATTTTCCATTACGGTTCATTTTAGAAAAATCATGTAAAAACGAAAATTATAGAGATCGATATCGCAAACAACTTTTAGTTTAACAATTTTCATAAAAATCTAACCTACCGCGCCTCCTGCTTAACTTGCTAGTACCAGTTCGTATTCTACAGGCAAGACAGAAGGATTTTATCAAGACTGATTACCCCAGGATCAACCTCCCTTACTAATTAAGGATTATTTGCCGCTTACCCTTGTGAAACCTTGCTTGGGACCGAAAGTATAGCAAGCTGCACCAGACGACTGACCATCGATATCACAAGTAAGACCATTCCTTTATATTAAAGGCCCCCATCTGCCACGAGGTTCCGACATAACCTCAAACCGGCCACATACCGATTTAGGAACCACCTACAAATATTTTAACATTCATTCCGTAGGACTAGCTAATATTTACTGTATAAAATAGCTAATGAATAGACTTGAGATATTTCGGTAGATTTTTATAGTTACCAAAACATATTTTGTTATTAGAGTCAGATTAATACTTACGTGATATAAGTACGGGTTTGTAACGGATAGTACTATTCGGAAACCTCTTTTTACATATACTCACTAATATAATATATATAATTACCGATATATCGGCGTGATAATTTCATATTTTTCCCCATATTTTTTTTATTGACATATTTTTTTATTTCATCTAACCTCAAAAATTAAATAGCTGTCAGACGAGAATGCCTTTTATTAAGTTCTGACTAAGGACCCGACCCTACTCTTCGGAAATCAAAAAAAATTAACGAGCTAGCAGAAATTACGCTTGGCCCCTTTCATAAGTAAGGGCAGAGCGTAACATCTATTATAGCTCCGCTCTCAACAAGTTCCGACAAGGCATATTGCATATAAAAATTTTCAATTTAACTTTGTATCTTTTCTTCCCAAAAGCTGTCATTATGAGGAATTTTCTCCACTTTTATTCCTGCAGAAGTCCAAAAGCACAAAAGCACAAAATGCAAAAATCCATTTTTGTTACGTGCAGCTAGCCCTGAATTTAAAAATACCAATAGTGGTTCTCCTTAATGGTATTGTCCTTTTTCCCAAAAGTTATTTCTCTACTGCATATTTCTTCTTCTACAGTCAGCAATCTAGCTCCATATGGACATTTCAACTCTATCATAGAATTTGTTTTTTTTTAATTCCATCCAGATTTGCAGCAACATAATCAAATTTGGATCCAAAAAAATGTCCACATTGAAAAACTTTTTCTTGCAAATAAATTTCCAAATCTCATTTTGCTCTGAATTTATGGTCCATGCCATATCGGGTGGCTTTAGCAATAAATAAAAGATATTAGATTTTTTACCAATTTTTCCAAATTTTAAAGCAGTGACTCGTTTTCGTCTTTTAATGTGCCACAATGCACAATCCGCTTGTCACAATCGTTTTTCTCATCTATAGACATTGGCTTATATTTAAGAAAATCTTCTCTTGCAACGCGCCTCAAAGAGTGCGACAGATCAAAGCCATGTGCGAAAGCAAGAAAAATTATTTACATTACTTTAACGGATTGAGGAGTAGTTAACATGCTGGAATTCAAAATTATTGTTAACTCGAAGAGGTATTCATTAAACAAAAAAAAAACGTGCGATATAAAAATTAAACAAAAACATATTTTTATAATTCAAATCTCAGTGTATGCCTTTTAATTTCGGATAATTTTTTTATTAAATAAATGATAAACTTATTTTAATATAATTGAGCGAAATTACTGTATGTAAAAAATAACAAAATGAATTCAAATCACTAAATAGTAGAAAAAGATATATATTTTGTTAGCGTCACCCTCTAGACGAAAAAGCTTTCAAAGTATTTCTATTTTTATTGTAAGAAAAATAAATGCTCCTGTAGGCAAAAATTAAATATATTGTTTCCTTCTAGCATTTTTTAACATTTCTATTTCTTTTTGTTTCTTTTCTTAGATTTTTTTCGAAAGAGACTGATTCAAATTTTTAAAGTGACTCCAGAGAGATACGGGTTTAGCCCTTTACCTGTACTTACATTAATTTTCTTTTGGTAAAAAATAAAAAATAATCTGTAAAATTGGTCTAGTATGAAACCCTTGCATATAATATATATGCCAATCTTGGCATTACAGAAATGATTTACGTAAAAAATAAGGTGTACAAATAGGTAAAATTTATTTATCCCTCGTAAAACATCAGTAAAATATATTATAGATTGTTTTCATTCACAAATAATAATTTATTAAAAATCTAACAGAGGCGCCCACTTTCCAGACGAAAAATCTTGCAATGTTAAGGGTTTTCGTAGTACCCCCACTTTTAAAGTTTATTTTTGACTATTTTTAAAAGAAAAAAACATGTACGTGTAGGTAAAAGTTAAATCTATGCTTCTCTGAAACCACTTTTTCAAAATTAAATTTAGTTTTTTTCTAAAAAAAAATTGAGAAAATGGGTAAAAAAAGTCGAGTTTTGTGTTTTTTTTTTATAAAAAACTGAATCAAATTTTGAAAAAGTGTCTCCAGATGAGCACAGATTTAACCTTTACCTATACGTACATATTTTTTTTCTTTTAGAAAAAGTCAAAAATAAACTTTAAAAGTGGGGTACTACGAAACCCTTGCATGCTCCGCGCTACAGCCAAGTAAATATTCCTCTTCTGACCAAGTTCACCGTCATCGAACAGTTTTATTTTATTAGAAATCATACGTTTCTGTGCTTTGTGTAAACAGTTGGGATGAGGGTAAACGAATAACGGACATGTGTTGAAATTTGAAATATCTTTATAGGGTTTGTAGTTTAAATTAATTTAGGATCAGTTATTATTTCAAACATTTTGAGTTGGGTATTGAAATTATATTACGGTAAAATGTTACAACATATTTTACTTCAACTTGCACAAATCACACTGCCACAGAGCCCTTACTTTAGTTCCCATTTGGCTTATTTGACAAAACTAAAGCAAAACGAACATTATAAATCGCAAAACATCTGTCGTTGATCGTTAAAGAAAAATCGACTTTAATAATTTTCGCTTTTACGTTTTAAGAGGAAAATTTACATTACAAACTAAAAGACCTGCGGGGCAACGGTAGTTTAGTAGGTATAAAAATTACAACATAAAGGTGGAGCCTAAATACTACAAAATTACTTCCGATACCAAACAAAATCAGCATTCATTCATAATTTAAAACAATTGCATGTAGATACGAGGGATGCATATTCTAAACTTCAACGCGCGAAGTTGAAGACAAAGGAACCGAAAAATATTCCACAATAGCACAAAATAATATTACCTATGTATTTTACAATATAAGTATGGTGTAGATTAAAACTTATTTTGGCTGTCGACAAATTTAGTTTAAAAAATCTTCTTTTAGAAATATACCTTTCATTTGACGAAAAAACGAAGGCCTAAACGAAAAAAAAAATATTCTTCATAAAAGTTTCCCCTGTGTATTGACAAGGGTAATTGTGCTTTCCTTATATTTTTTTGCTATAAAATTAACAAAAATATAGCAATAAACAATTACTGATGTCATGGTTTTACAGGGAAAGGAAGCAGTTTCTTGACTGTATGCGTCTCTCTCAGGGATGAAATGTATGTAATCTGTTTTTACTCTCTTACATTTTTTTTATATAGGTATTATTGATTTATCCGCTATGAAGGCGAATAATGTTTTATAGGGTGTATTACTTCATGATTTTTTTTTTTTTTGAGGAAAATAAAAAAATAAAATATAAACTATTTATGGAAGGTATAAGCACAGTATATATAAGTATAGGTTATAAACAGTAAAGCTTTTGCTTTGCAGAATACAATAAATTCCTAATGAAAAATTCAATAATTAGAAGTATATAAAGCATAAATTAATAATATTAAAATATAAAAAGTACAGGACTCAAATTAATCAAAATCAGATTCACCTACATTAATCTACATTTTCCAAAAACATTAGCGGCTATGATCAAACTATTTCTGTGCCATACAGGTGCATTAACCGATGTAGCCAATATTTTTTTTCTGCATTTGCAAATTTTGCTTCCATAGTCTAGAATAGAAAAATATTGTTAAAATATTTTACATATATCAAAATTATCGGTGTATAGTACCTTTTTGGCATTTCCATGATAAGTTCTGTTATTTCTGGTAGCAAGTCGAGCATAATCTTAAGAGTGGGTATCAGGCTTCAATCTTGATCTACCTTTCCATTCATACTCTTCAACATTAGGAAGCTGCATCTGGGTCTTTAAAGAGCTTAGCCAAATACTTAGCTGGTAAAAAACATCTTAAACAATGTAATCTTAGGGCGTCTTCAGTCAATGGCAATTTAGCAATTATTTTAAAGGAACCATTAACCTCCTCAAAAATGTTAATGGGAGTAACATTGGCAGTTTTTGAATACAGTTTGATGAAAAATTTTTCAAGATTAGAGAATGTGTTTTCAGAGTACCTACGAATCAATGCCAAATCCCATCCAAAAGGTGATGGTGTTCAAGGGTAGGTTTTTACAACAGGTTCTTTTTCCAATGCCAGACAATTGGTTGGATTTATTACGACCTGCCACAGAATGAAAAGAAGGCAAATTTTTTAGAAGTTTTTTTATCCAAATTTAAATCATGTACTGTTATAAATCATCACGAGTCTCCTCGCCCTATTATGAACCATATCTTTTTAGTTCAAAACTATTTAAAATAAATTAATAAGACTAGAACATCTGTATCGTTGCAATCAATAATGCAGCGTGAATTCCCCGAATTTCTGGCTGATAATATGTGCAATAAGATACGAGTATCAGCTTCTTCAAGATTTAAAATTTAAGAAATCGTCTTTTGATGGTTCAAAACTCATCCCACATTTATGGATACTCGCGAATCCATCACTAGATACAAATTTTCAAGAAGTTGCTCTGACAGAAAATGTGTTAAACGTCTATCTGGATTTTTTGATGATAGTGCCCTTCTGCCACAGTCTAATTTTGTGTTACCTCCGGAATAAGGGTAACCTTATCATGACCTTATATCCCTGAAAAATTCAGCTTGTGACAAACAGGGGTAAATAGTTTTTTCTAGAGCGAATATTTTAATACATACACTCTACTAATAATAATTGATTCAGAGTAGAAAAGCGTCCATAGTTTAGCAATTCCCTTCGATCACATAATAATATGTCCTCGATACAAAAAGTCAAAGTAACAAAAACAGGAGGCTAATGTAAACAAACAATAAACGGTCTCATGACATTTTATATTTTTAAATAAACTAGTTTTTTAAAAAATATTTTCTATACCTGTTATTTTTAATATTTAAGTGCGGATTTATAATATTTAAACTTGGAGTAGCTATGTGTGAGTTGGTTTAAATGAAAAGGTATCTTTGGTTTTATAATATGTAGCGATCAGAATATAATGTTTCAGCATATTATTATTATTTATATTTTAACAAAAATTATTTTTATTGTTTGAATAATCTGTTATAATAAGGTACAGCATCTAGAACAAATTCATAAAAAACCCGTACTGTAAAACTCACCATTTATTTGGCATTCTGTCCCGTACTTCCATGTCTCTATTAGCTCTGCTGTCAACTAGTTCTGGTAAGGCATATTGCATATAATAATTTTGAATTTTATTTTGCACCTTTTCTTCCTAAAAGCTGTCATTATGAGGAATTTCCTCCACTTTTATTTCTCGAGAAGTCCAAACGCACAAAATGCAAAAATTCATATGTGTATTATGCAGCTAGCCCTGAATTTGAAAGTACCGATTGTGGTTTTAACTCTATCATAGAGTTTTTTGTTTTAAATTCCATCTGGACTGGCAGGAACATAATCAAATTCGGAATCAATAAAAGTCCACATATAAAAACTTTTTCTTGCTAATAAATTTCCAAATCTTATTTGAACTGGATTTATTGTCTATGTCATATTAAAAGGCTTTAGCAAAAAAATAAAAGATTTTATGAGATTGTTTAAAAAATGCCTTTCCTTTTTTTACAAATGTCTCCAAATTTTGAAACAGTGACTCGTTTTCGTCTTTCATTTTGCTACAATCCACAATCAGCTTGATCTCTTGTCACATTCATTTTTTTTCTCATCTATAGACATTATCAAAACTTTTTAGAAAATCTTCTTTTGCAACGCGCATCAAAGAGTGTGAGAGATCAAAGCCCACGCTCAAAAGCAAAAAAAAAATATTTACTAAGTTCGAAAAAATATACATTACTTTAACAGCTTAAAGAGTTGTTAACATGCTGGAATTCATTATCCTTAACTCGAAGATGTATTCATTAAAAAAAATTCCCGTGCAATATAAAAGTTAATTTATAATTCAAATCTCATTGTATACCTTTTTAATTTCGGATATATTTTTTTTAATAAATAAATGATAAAATTAATTTAAAATAATTTGAGCGAAATAACTGTATATAAAAATAACAAAGTGTACAGACATAAAACAAAATAAATTCAAATCACTTGCGTACGTTTTATCACTTGTAAACAGTAGAAAAGGATATACATTTTGTTGGTGTCGCCCTCTAGACGGAAAAGCTTTTTAACGTATTTTTTAATTTTTATTGAGAAAAAATAAATGTTCCTGTAAAAATTAAAAACATATATTTTTCTCTTCTAGCATTTTTATTTGTGACTCCTTTACCTGTACTTACATAATTTTTCAAAAAAATTAAAAATAATCCGTTAATTTGGTGTACTATGAAACCCATTGCATATTATATAAATATGTCTATATTAGTATTACAGAAATGATTTACGTAAAACAATAAGGTGTACCTACAAATACGTAAACTTTAATTTCCCTCGTAAAACATCAGTAAAATATTTTGTAAAGTGTTTTCATTCGCAAATATTAATTTTCTTAAAAATCTAACAGAGGCGCCACTTGCCAGACGAAAAATCTTGCAATGTAAGGATTTCGTAGTACCCCACTTTTAAAGTTTAAATTTTTTAAGTATTTTTAAAAGAAAAAATATGTACGTGTAGATAAAGGTTAAATCTATGCTCCTCTGGAACCACTTTTTTAAAATTCAATTTAGTTTTTTCTAAAAAAAATTGAGAAAATGGATCAAAAGTCGAGTTTTGTGTTTTTTTTTTTTAGAAAAAACAAATTGACATTTTAAAAAAGTGTTTTCCAGAGGAGCCACATATTTAATCTTTACCTACACGCACATATTTTTTTCTTTTAAAATATGTCAAAAATAAACTTTAAAAGTGGGGTACTACGAAACCCTTGCATGATCTGCTCTAAAGCCAAGTAAATACTCCTCTTAAAAAAGCTATCCAATAAGTCATTAATAACTCAAAAAAAAAGTAATAAATTAGAACCAAAGGGGACATTAAAATATAATAAGCAGTACTCGGGTAGGTAATTAAAATAACAAACGATTCTTAATCTTTTTGATAAATAATGGAACATTCTTTAATGTCCCCTAGTTTGTTTTAAATATTATGGTTTCTATAACTAAATTACCTATTTGCAACAAAAGTTACATTTATAGATTAGTATTTTTATTTATTTTATTAAGAATCTATTTTTTTTTAGTTACTTTCTTGAGCATGTACGTTTCACGAAACCCTTCAGTGATGGGGTTTTGTGGATTACAGTTTAAGTAACGGTTTGCATTATTACATAAAATTTTAAAACTTACCAGTTATAGCATATTTTGTCTTCAAACGTTTATTATAAGCTAGAAGGTGTAACTAATTACTTCGATCAACATATTCGATGTCTAGATGATTTGAATTTAAAGGCATTTCTTTCACTGAATATTTTTCTTTTAGATTATTTTGAAGACATAGGTGTAACCGAATTACTATTCGATTACTAAAGTTTCTCCCCCTGATTACACTCCCCACCCTACCGCACGACTGCAGTGTTTCAATGGACACGGTCGATTTTAAACATTACTCAATTGGGCCTGTACGAGTTTCACCTTCCCTGCGGGTACCTGTAGTGTCTCTCAACTGATTTTGAACTTCGATGTCTGTCTGGTTTTTTTGCAAAAAGTAAAATGATCTAATTTCTTAATGACATAACCTTACACTGCAATTGCTCAATTGTGGGGAATTCGTTTTTCAGGGTATGTGGCCCAGGTTGGTATTTTTTGTTAGTAGATTTAACAGTGGCTCCCGCATATATATGGGGCTTTTCTTCACCTAGGGGTTAGAAACCTTATTATAGCCAGGTCATCACACTGCCATTAAAAGTAATATTTTCTTTTTTTCTTTACAGAACCTGACACTCATGTGCTTCATAGACGACGGTGTCCAATAAGAAGACCTAACGATTTGTCAGTTTTTGATTCGGTAGGTCTTTTGTGAACTTGGCCGACGGTTTCACAATTAACCCCTTCGGCCTATCTCAATTCTGGATAGTTATTCACCTTTCTTGATAACTCTTTTTGCATCCATTATTTGTAGGTGCCTTGCACAATGCCTTAGCAACTCCAAGGCTTCGGGGTCTCTTTGGCCTTTTTATTGCCCTGATATTCTTCGTGGTCTGGTATCCAGGCTAAGGTCACTTTGTTTTGACTGTCAGCTCTTCTATGCAGTCTTCGAATAGTTTGTTATTGATTTCTAGTGGGGATAATTGTCTTTAGAGCGGCTTGGCTATCAAATTAGATGAAAATAGTTATGCCAAAAATGTTTGCATATTTTACGTAGGTGTTGTTTCGTTTCATAAGTTCATTATGTCTTAAAAATCTTAGTCTATATCCATTATTTGTACAATGTCTGGTTTGTTATGTTTTTTATAATTTCTTATTGTTTCATATTTAACTTTTTCCTCTAAATTTTTCGCAGGCACTTTGTTCCCACACTGCAAATGTTATCTATTGTCTAAGTTTCACTTTAAAACAATATATCAATATTGATTTGTATTAGGTACATTCTTGAGTTCGTATATACATTTTTTTTTTCAGTAATCTCCCCTATATCTCCTTTTTATGTTTGTTTTCCAGCTAAATTCTCTTTAGAAATTAAGTAAATATTTTACGTCATATTTGTCTTCTTTTCATTTATTTTGAGGCCTGTTTCCACTATTAAAAACATAAAATATTGGTGCCTTTTATGATTATAAAAGAAGCCATGAAAACTATCATGAATACATATTATATTTCTATTTTTTTAGCAAGGCCCACTGTAGAAACATTTTTTGTTGATCACTCGTTATTTATGAATATAAATATAAGGTTAAATTAACTGGAAATATATTTAATTCACAAAGGAAATACTGCTTTCAGCTTTAAAAGAGCTTCAGAAACTAATAAAAATTCCAACCAATTCTAAATATTTCAGAGCACACATATATCTACTCAATTAAATTTATTATTAAAACAATGTGCTGTAGAAAATTTTATTTGATCTTTTGAAGGCCTTGATAAAACAACAAAACCGAGTTTCAAATTCGCCTTCTGCTTTCAACAGCCATTTAATTTGATGTGCTAACGAATCGTCTTTGATGAAGAGCATTTTCTGTCTGAAACACTTGTTGATACGGAGTTAGTTACACTATAAAAATATATAAAATATGATACAGGTTCGTAAATTTAAAAACAGAAATATGTTGACGTTGATGAATTAATCAAAAACTATACAAGAATAGAAGAAAGTATGGCTAGCAATATAAATAATGCAACTAAGCCCACTGAATACTTTACTGATGAAGAAGATCTGGCAAAAGAGACTGAGTGGATCCGCGTGAAAAACAGAAAAGAAAAATGGATACTTCATTGACACCTCCGCAACCACAGCCACAACAACAAAATAACAGCACTACAATAGAAAAACCTATAAAAATCAAGGCACCACCACCTATTATAGTAAATAACGTCCAGAACCAAAAGATGCTCCACCTAAATGCATTTACTGCGGCAAAGGACATCCTGCTAACTACAGGGGATGTGAAGTAGCCAAGGAAATGCAAAAAATTTAAAATAATAGCATAGCAAATAACCAAACTTACCTAAACAGCTAAAAAGGCTAATATCTGCAGATTTTTACTGCCTAGGGTATGCCGATGACCTGGCGATCGTCGTAAAAGGCAAGTTCGCAGGTACAATATCGGAGCGCACACAAACCGCTCTAAACATTGTCGACGAGTGGTGCAGAGAGGAGGAACTAACAGTAAACCCTCACAAAACCACAATAGTCAACTTTACAAAACGAAAAGTACCAACAGGACTAAAGTCACCAGTACTGAAAGGAGTGAATGTTCCATTCGCTCAAGAGGCCAAATACTTGGGAGTCATCTTTGACCACAGGTTAACATGGAATCAGCGCTTCCAAAAAGTCACCCAAAAGAGCACAACGTCCTTCAACTTATGTCAAAGGCTGTGTGGAAAAAATTGGGGATTACAACCAAAAATATCCCTGTGGTTATATACCAGAGTCATAAGGCCGATGATAACCTACGGGTCGGTGGTTTGGTGGCCAAAAACTCGGCAAGCTGGAGCCATTCGACAGCTCAATGGTATTCAAAGGCAAGCATGCCTGAGTACCACGGGAGCTATGAGAACGACTCCAACAGCAGCTATAGAAGTCATGCTAAACCTAACACCACTACATATATTCATTCAAGGCGAAGCCAGGTCTGTCACATACAGACTGCACAAAGGTTCATCGCCCATAAGCAGTTTGCATGGACGCGACTACAGCGAGCTATATAAAGAGTTGGAGAACGACCAAATAATGGGAATGCCTTCAGACGAAATGCTTCCAAAGTGTAGCTTTCAAAAGCAATATAAAGTAAGTATACCAGACAGGGAAGCGTGGACGGGAGGACCTCCTATTCATGCAGATCTCACCTGGTATACAGACGGCTCCAAAACCCATGAAGGTTCAGGAGTAGGTATATATAGTACCAAGCCAAAGACAGGAATCTCACTGAGCTTAGGTAAATATGCGACAGTATTCCAGGCAGAAATAGCAGCAATACATCACTGCGCAAAAGAAGTATTAAGACAGAAGGTAAATGGAAAAGCCATTGTCATATACTCAGACAGTCAAGCGACGTTAAAATCACTCAGTTCCATGCAGGTACACTCAAAGCTTGTCTTTGACTGTTTGGAAGCCCTAACAGAGCTGGTTAGTCAAAACAGACTAACCTCAGCCTGGGTACCAGGCAACAGGGGACACAAAGGCAATAAAGAGGCTGATTTACTAGCCCGAGAAGGAGCTTCAAATGCTCTTATTGGCCCAGAACCCTTCTGTGGTGTAACAAAAACAACTATTAGAACATGCACAAAGCAGTGGATGTTTAAAAAATCTCAGGAGTGGTGGGAAAACTCACCAGGACAGAGACAGGCCAAAAAGTTCTTAAAGGGACCATCGTCTAAACTCACCGAGCATCTACTTAGCCTACAGTCGTACTCAGAGCTCTTGGATTCATACATTTCAGATAGATTCTTTAGAGTAAAACAAGATGAAGCATACTCTGAACTAAAAGAAATTAAAGCAGGAGTATCACAGGGAAGCGTCCTGGGACCCACTTTGTATCTGTCATACTCTTGGATTCATACATTTCAGATAGATTCTTTAGAGTAAAACAGGATGAAGCATACTCTGAACTAAAAGAAATTAAAGCAGGAGTATCACAGGGAAGCGTCCTGGGACCCACTTTGTATCTGTTATACACTTGTGACATATCCCAACTAGAACAAGATACAATAGTTACATTTGCAGATGATACTATCATCCTAGCGATAGGCAAAGATCATGAAAAGGCTGCAAATAAACTACAAACATCAGTTAATCAAATAAATAAATGGACCAAAAGATGAAGTATTAAACTAAATGAAACTTAATCTGTTAATATTAATTTTGCTAACAAAAATTGTCATAGAATACCAATTAACATAAATAATGCTCAGGTCCCTTATGCTAACTCGGCAAAATATCTCTATTACATTAGATGCAATACTTCGCTGGAAGGTTCATGTGAAAGAGAAAAGACAAGAGTTAAATATAAAATTCAAGAAAATGTACTAGTTACTTGGGAGGCATTCTAGCCTATCTATACATAACAAAATTCTCTTATAAAAACAAGTTCTTAAACCAATTTGGACCTATGACATTCAGCTCTGAGGTTGTGCCAGCTACAGTAATATTCTAATAATCCAGAGATTCCAGAACAAAGTATTGAGGAGCATTGTCGATGCTCCTTGGTACATTAAAAACATCGACCTTCATCGAGACCTTCAGATGAACACTGTTGACCAGACTATCACCAGATATGCTAGGAGTCACAAACAACGGTTCCACCAACATGTGAACGTTGAGGCGATCCAGCTTCTTGACAACACGAACCTGACAAGAAGACTGAAGAGCGTGAAACCTTTTGAGTTAGCCAAGTGATTGTGTTAATAACAAAGCAAAGCATTGTGCGGTTTAGTGTTAAACGTTAGTTTAGTGTAATTAAGTTATCAGACCCTAAGTTATACTAGCGAGTAGAACCTTAGTTTTTAAGATTTGCAACCCTAGTTAAGTTAGGTTATAACAAAATTACTTATTGATCAACTATTGATCAGATTCTAATATCAATAAAGGTCCTTTTTGAAGTGTTTTTTCACAAAAAGCCACTTTCGTCGTGTAATTAAATAGCAAACCACAAATTCAAGTCAAAATATCACATAAAGGCGGAGTCGTATAGCCTTGAAACTCCAGATGTAAGTGGTATTGCCAGGTCAATATTGAATTTGTAGGTGATCACTTCTTGAACATTAATACCGTATTTGTAGATATTTTTGGGAATGTAATTATACATTAAGATTATTAGTTGATTATTTAAATGTTTAGAAGTTATTTTGTAGCGATATTTCGTAGATATAAACTGTTTAAATCATATAATTTAAAAATAAATTAATTTGAAATTATTTTGTATTAGGTACCTATGTTTAATATACTTGAAAACGCTACAAGGATCAGTCATGTGTACTGCGAATGCTTATGCGATATCCTGCGCAAAGACGCGTTTTTATGCACAGTAGGTTTCAATTTCTTCTATACTATTTCTATGCCTGGAAGTTGCCAAGTACATTTGATATGTTACATAATTTTACCTACTTATGAGTAGGTTTAAGGGGTGACTCTTTGTAGGCGCTATTCACCAATGACCATAGCCTGTTAAAAATTCACCTGGATTGTGACCTATTGATCTTACCACCGTAATTAGTGATCAACGATGAGGTTTTAAAATTTCTATTTATGTATTTATTTTGGGATGCAGTTTTTTGTTCTCAGTTTGGGTTGATATTTCGCGAGTAACTGTATTGTGATGTAAATTATTAATAATATCAGAGAGTCACCTACTATAGGATGGTTTTTAGTTTTAATTTAAGTTAGTTAAGCAGTATTTTTCGCTGTCATATTCATTTACCTAGATATTAATCATTAAGGTGGCAGTTTAATTGCATTTAATTTTATTTCTAAATAAATTTAAAAGCTATAAAAGATGAAGACTCAAGATTTGGTAGACATTTTTTAAATAAATCAGAGCAGTTGCTGATGCTAATATCAATGATGCAACTTAAAAAAAAAAGTTTAAACAATTATAAAAACAAATATATAATATTTTTACGGAGACAAGCAAATAGTCTATTAAAAACCAATTACAATTACGTTCAAATCAATTCTCTAATTGATGTAATGACGAAGAAAATTGAGAAATAAAATACAAGCCAAAATTTCAAATAATATACGCGGTATTTATAAAAAAATATTACTGACGTCATAGTTTCGTGAAATAGATAACACACTGCATAAATGGCTTTAAAAGAAGAATTTACTTACGATTCAAACAATAGCTGCTAGTGAGCAGGACTCTTATATCTAATGGGGGTTTCGAAATAGTCTTCCTTTCATCTTGGACGTTATTTTTACTCGAAATAGTAGTCGCCAACAATGTCACCGTATGAAAAATACTTTTTTTAATAATATTTGAATTGTGTTCAACATAAAATATTTAAATTTAATACCTTATTCATGATTTTACGTATTGTAGATAGAATACATCGTATGTCGCAACTTTCTAAATATACCACCAACAAGTTCTTTTGCTTTGAATGCCTAAATCCTTATTAAGCTGCGTAAAAACCGTGTCAACGAATGTCAACAAAGGGATTTAGTTGGCGTGGCATAGATGGTTTAGCTAATACCAACAAGGGTTCGCTGGCGTTTGCCGACTAGAGGAATCGTAGAGGTAACATAAAAGGAGTGGGCGACTCAAGCGAACGAAATGTGGACAGATACCCATACGAATATCATACCATAATGAACATTTAATCCGGATACATGCCCAAACGAACGTTTGATCGAGCAACAAATGCATGTATATTGTATATTAACGACGCCCAAATTTGATTTAGTTAAAAAGATTAGCAAAGTTACGATAATTTTAACAATTTTTTTTATGTTCAAACAAACCAAATGAAATTTTTTAGAAAAAGGTTTCAGCGTAACACAGATTTAACCTAACAGGTACATAGGTACTTTTTTCTTTTACAATTCATTGACAACTTTGAATACAAGACACATTGTGAACATCAGGCAAATATGAATATAAAACTTAGAAAAACTAGAATAAAATATAAAAAATTATAACATCGAAAGCTGAATCCACACGACTTCTGATTTGAAAAGTCAACGCCTTATCCACAAATCACATTCGCTAGATGCATTTGTTTGCGAGACTGTATAATAACTATGTGAAAGCCAAAGTAGAACGAGTTTAGTGGTATGTGCAACAAGAGTTCATATGGACAATCCACTCGAAGTGTACAGTATATTTTTTCTACGACTTACTAACGAAAATCTACAAATTTAAAAAAACTATTTTAGGTTTTTAAGACAAAATAACTAATTTTAAAATAATTTATGACTTTAACTAATTTATGAAATAAAATAAACATGAAAAAAAAAAGATTTAATTTAATTAATCCCCAGCTGATATTTGAACCCAAACCTCTCGCTTGGAAGACGCTGTGTCCTCACCTCATCGCTACACTTACGATTTTAGTTTTAATACTTTTAATTAAATTATTTTTATATAGTTCGATTAAAATTTAAATGTAAATGTAGACAAATGAAATGCTATTATTTATCGATTCTACACAAGAATAACTCATTTTTACGTATATTTAATCTTAATAACTAAAAAATATACTGACAATTAGTTTGACAGAATTGTCACTCATATAAAATTTAAAAAAATAATAGTAGCCGAGTGGCCAAAATATGAACTGTGATTGGTGGATTTAATTTTTTTGCAGTGTTCATACTAGGTGAAATGGATAAATATATTCGTTAAGTTAAACGCAATGGCATACTTCTTTGTTCTGTAATCTTTGCGTAGATAAGCTAATACTCATGAGAGTGTAGAAAAAAATGTATTCATACTTATTTTTTACAGAATCTACAGAAAGAATATGTAACTACATATCAGTCTGTTAAACGAATAAAACGTTTATCTATTCTATATTGTGTATATTGTGTGTCGGATCGATGGCGTAGGTGTCTAACGCGCTCGTATTTATTTGCAAGCAATTTCGTGGTTCAGAGGCAGCTTTAAATCCTACAGAAGACCATGTGAATTTATTTGCATGGTTCTCTATAGTATTTGATGAATGTCGTATTAGCAGAAATTTCTGTTGATATGATATCCAGATTATTAAAAGAGCCATGCGTTATCGTTGCGAAGATGGTGTATGTCAAATGGCACCATCAATTAAGGCTGTCAATTCCTGACGTGATAAACGGTTAACCTCCGACTGATTTTGACCGGTTTCGGTTTTAACCAGATTTTAACATTATTATAACCGGTCCGGATATTCGGTTAACCGGTCCGATTATCAGGTCAACTGCTCCGGATATCCGGTTAACCGGTCCGATTATCCGGTTAACCGGTCAGATTATCCGGTTAACTGGTCCGATCAAACCAAGCCAGTCGAAAAGGACCGGTTAGACCGGATTCGGCGGTGGGTAAGTAGGTAAAACTAAAAAACAAAAACATAAATTATATTCAAGTAAAAAAATCAACTTATCAACGTTTTCCAGCTGCAAGCAGTTTCTTTTTGCAAAAACTATGTTTCCTGCACTGGAAAACACCCGTTCACCCACACGGGTATTATACATATATTCTAAGCACAGACTACAAAACCTAAAAGTAGGCCATTACATTCTACTGAATGAATATAAAATTTAATATTCATCTAGAAAGATCGGACTATTATTATTTTTTTAAATTTTAAACTAATTGTCACTATATTTTTTAGTTATTGAGAATAAATACAATTTTAAATGTGTGTTTTTGTGAAGAATCGTTAAAAAAATAATAGGATTCCACAAGATATTTACAAATAAATCGTAAATTTTATTGAAACTAAACCAATCTATTTATCAGTATAAAAAAAAAGTTGTTTCTCTCGTTATTTCAAAAATAGAGTAGTGATTTTTCATGCGAAAGGTTCAGGGTTCAAATCCAGGACGAGAACTAATTAAAATATTTTTAAAATATTTATTTTATCTAACGTTTAAATTAATTTTAAAATTTTGTAGGTTTTCTTTTGTGGGTCGTAGAAAAAATTTACTACACAATTGAGTTCCTACAGCCTCGTGCTCAAACTTTGTCTTCATATACGTTCTTCTTGCACAAATTACTGTTTTTTTTAGTTGTTTTAAATTAGTGACAATTTTGTCAAACTAATTATCTTATTCTTTTTATTAGGATAAATATAATTAAAAATGAGTGATTCTTATAACGAAGCGAATCGATAAATAATAATCTATTAGATATTCATCGTTAATAGTTAAAGAAACCGAAAATTTTGGTAAAATTATAACAAAATGACCTAAACCAATTATTTAAGTGTAAATGTCAAAGATTAATAAATAATAAGTTTAAGGGATGAGTTTTCGTATGAAAGGTCCGAGGTTCAAATTCGGGTTGAATTTTTTTTAAAGTTTATTTTATAATTTGGTACAATCCAGAAATAATCTTTGTGTTAGGTAATAACGTTTTATGACGTTGTATATTTTCTTTATTGATTCATAGAAATTCACTCGTATACTATATAATACTATACAATTCGAGTGGTTTGCTTGTATCGCACTGAATACTTTATTGAATTTTTGTAGATCGTATGTTTTAAAAATAACACGAAACGGAACATACCGTAACAAAGTCAGTCTTCACAAAACTTTCCAATAAAAAATTACCTATGTATAAAAACAAATGTAGTATTCTCTAATCAATCCCTTTATTATTTATTATTGTATTTGAAATTGTAGGTGTTCGTTTTTTGAACTATTTACCCTTAATTCTGAAATATTTTTATTATTTTTAAAATTTCCTGCCAATTATACCTACTTCTATTTATTATACAAAAAATGCAAATATAATGTCGGAAATTTAATACAACTTGGCATCGATGGTTTATATCCCACTCTCCGCTTTGACCTGACTTTCGTTAGCGGAAACCGGTAGTATTTAGAGAAAATAGTTTTGAGTAAAATACTTTATTAAACAGTAATTGAACGAGGTTGGTTTCCAAGATATGTAACGGTTCTCAGTTGTGATTTGGTGTCTTTTAGACTCCCGCCTTAATACAGTTTTGAGAATATCCCAACAATTAAAATCAAAGGGGACAAACTTTAGTGGAACTTTCTATTCCTATTTTTTCCGTGACATTTGTCAAAAAAGTTTTCTTTTAAAACTACAAATTCAAATAAACATATGAAATCATCATACTCTGTGTGACTTGAAAAACCGTCAGTATTAAGTCACAAAAAATTTAAGGCAATTAAAACTTTTTACTTTTAGGAAAAGAAGATAGGTATAATATATTAAAAATCACAAAATATCTAAATAATTCCAAAATTTCTTAAATATTTTGAAAAGATTCTATAAGGTATCGACCATCTCTACTTATTAAACAATCAAAATTTATAATTGTGAATCAATAAATTTCATATAACAAAAGTTGAGAAAAAAAATATATTTCTAAATTTTTTTAATTGATAACACTAAAGTTTGTCAATAGCTACTAAAGTAAAATTAAAAAAATAAAATCGGTTTACAAACAAAACAGAAAATGGTACTTCACTTTTATGTCTTTAACTATTTATTTATAGATTTAGCATGAACGCCTAGGCCTGTGCCCACTACAGCGTACCAAACCATGACCATAGCACGAACGTGTCAGGCACGAAAGAAAGCACTTCGGTCACTACTGGGCCCACTGCAGCGAATCAACAGCGTTTTATCCTCGCACATACAACGCATATGATAACCGTGCCTTGCCAGTTTACTAGCCGTTTGGGGCCTGTTCTATCAGTTGTATGTGTTTGTTTATTTTGTTTTTGTGAATCGCGGGAGCATTCGTCGAGAGAACTACAATTTATATGTATAATATTGTTTACGGCGTTGTTAATTTCCTTTAAAATACAATGCCTATTAGGAAATTATTATTCTTATAACGCGGTACACACGCGGCTAAAACGCTGTAGGCCACCTGCGCACACCGGCTTGACAACATACCTTGCCAAGGACAGTGCGTGTCGGTACCTGCAAAAATTACCCACTATACCGTGCCCGGACCTGATTTTGTTTTTGTATAGATTCAAATGAGGATGGTGTTCGTCGATGCCGGGCCGGTCTAGTGGGCATTGTCTCATTTAAATCTATACAAAGAATATTTTTCTGCCTATGCCGGTACGGTCACGGTCATAGTCTGATCCGGTGTAGTGGGCATTGGCTTTAATCTCGCCGTGAAATTGTTGACGGTCCTGTCATGGCTCGCTACGGTGTTGGCTGGTGACGGAACGGTCTAGTGGGCGTTGTCGTATATCAAAACATGCAAAGAATATTTGGTTGCATGTGTCGATATGGTTACAATCCTAGTATGGTAAGGTGTAATGAGCAGAGACCTTAGATTTAATTAGGACTGTGGGCCATGTGTCCTCTTCAAACTTGACCTTTTCAGATCTATTGTGGATATCCATGAATCGTTATTTAGAATAACTTGTCTATTTCGGTCTTTTTTAGTAGACTCCATAGACTGGAAAATAGTTCTCCGGTATAGCTAGTTATCCTTGGTTTTTATTCTCCAAGTGTAAGGAATCTCAGTCTTGCTAGACCTTCGCAGTAGCATAATACGTGTACTGCCGTTTCCTTCTCTTCCTAACAGAATCGGAATAAGGTCTCTTCTGTCAGACCGATATTATACATATGTTTGTTAGGCCTACAATGCCCTGTTAACAGACCTACTGGTACTCTAGTATTTTTCCTATTAAGACTTAGTAGATGCTCGGTGAGTTTAGGCGATGGTCTTTTTATAAACTCTTTGGCCTGTCTCTGTCCTGGAGAGATTTTCCACCACTCCTGAGATTTTTTAAACATCCACTGCTTTGTGCATGTTTTGATAGTTGTTTTTGTTACACCACAGAAGGGTACTGGGCCAATAAGAGCCTTTGAGGCTCCTTTTCGGGTTAGTAAATCAGCCTCTTCATTGCTTGTATGTCCTCTGTGGCCTGGTACCCAGGCTAAGTTTAGTCTGTTTTGACTACCAAGCTCTGTAAGGGCTTCCAAACAGTCCCACACAAGTTTTGGGTGTACCTGCATGGAACTGAGTGCCTTTAACGTCGCTTGACTGTCTGACTATATGACAATGGTTTTTCTATTTACCTTCTGTCTTAATACCTCTTTTGCGCAGTGATGTATTGCTGCTACTTCTGCCTGGCATGTTTACCTAAGCTCAGTGAGATTCTTGTCTTTGTCTTAACACTTAAAATAAATTTCTGTGGCTAATGGACAAAGTCCGAAACACCAACCTGTCTCAACACAAAACACACACACACATAGCATGAACGCCAGTTAAATACCTAAAAGTTATGCAGAGGCTAGATAGAAATAGACTACATAGATAATGCAAAAAAATATATATATTTCTACAAAAAAGTTAGAGAGTCTGAGAGATGAAAATGCGTGCATAGAGAAATTTTATTATTTAAATTTTATATAGCTGTCCTAAGAATATGAAAAAGAAGAAGTAGAATTAATTTGTAAAAGACTTTTTCATTGTACAAAAAACTACTAAATAAATGAACGAACTTTAAGTCAAAGACTTTATTTAAATAACTGATTATTAAATTTAATTCCAAGCTTTAATTTAATTGGAATGATTACACTGGCAAACAAAAAAAAAAGTGGTAAGTACAGTTGACTAGATCCACCTAGGGTTATGTATTTCGATGCGCGGAATCCGAATTTGAGATCTATTTAGCCCGAACACCCTCAAAATTTTAATTATTTTGTAACTTTTTGCGAGTTTTTGCCATTTTTAGCTGTTTTGTACAATTTACTCAAAATTTTGAGGGTGTACATGGACCTCAAATTCGGATTCAGCGCATCGAAATACATAACCGTATGTGGGTCTAGTCAAATATACTGGCCACTTTTTTTGTGTATCAATGTTATTATGCCCCTATATCTTTAATTAATCAATCACGAAATTTTGGTATGGAATAATCGAGAGACACATTGTATAAAATCATATTAAATGTGACTATTAATACTTCCAGCGTAAGTAAATAAATTCGATTTGTCATTTTGACATTTAAAAAATGTATCATTAATTTTGAATGTTTTAGCTCATTGCTTTCCTTGAAATTTCAACTAAAATAACAAATATTGAATTAAAAATAATTACTCTACTTCAACTTTTTTATAAAAATTAATTGTTATAACCGTAGCTAAAACAATTTGTCATTGTAAATTGAAATTCTAAATATATTATTTTGGGTGACTAATGAAGTGCATTTTAACTAATGAGCAGTTAACGCTTAACGCAAAGCCGAGTGCACAATCTGTATTTAGAACGCATGCAAATATTTATTTTATGATACTTTTATTTCAATTGTAATGATGCTGTCGTACTATTTACCAATTTTATCATTATTAAAACAAGACTTTTTAATTAAATATGCCTAATTCAGAATTTTTAGTTTTTTATAAACATACCCTTATACTCGTATAACCTTATAATCGTACCTTTACCTTCCTATTTGATTAATTCTCTCAAAATGAACCCACACCCTAAAATAGCAAGGGAGGCTCCAGGGGCCATATTGGCATAGTTTACCACGATACAGAGCGCAATCACTCTGAAACGCAGTATAGTATGTATCGAATGAATAATTACAATGATCAATACAATGCTTACTAAAATTCAGTTACAAATGTTGGACTACACCGTTGTTAGTATGTTTTACTTTACTGTGCCTTGGAAAATCCTAAGGAAATTAACAATGCTCTTACTACATACAATAAACTTTATATATAATATGAATAACAATGTAAAAATGTGTTTTAAATCTATTTTACGCTTTATTTAAAAAAAAATCCATAAACTACTACGAAGTAGCTCAGTGAGATTTTGAGATGATTTTTTAAAACATTACCGATGTTTAAGAGCGTTATCCAGTACGCTCCTAACTCAGATTTTAATTCTGCTAAATAATACGCGATGCAGTACCTCTCGATGGCTCGATGTCTGTAGGATGTTTCTTTTAGAGATATTTAAGTCAGATTTGGATGTGCGTTTTAGTTTTTAGTAGAGCAACATTTAGTTCAAAATTCGCTTATTGCTCGAGTTGATAAAAATTGACGCAAAACCAAATCAGACCCTATAGGTATTATCTAAATAAGTAGTATATGAAACGGCCACTTAGACATTTTTTAGTACCTATGTAGGTCAGACATTTTTTATTACAAGAAAAAACAAAAATCAGCAATTATTAAATATTACTGTTATTTACATCAACGTAGATTGTAAACTAATGGAGCTATCGACTTGATTTTTTTTATGATAAAGTAGAAATATGAGAAGTTTCAGAAAATATTATAAAATAATAGCATGCACCAAAAACATAAAATATATAGATTTATTTTAAACATAATATTAAAATATTATGATTTAATTGCAAACAAAATCAATAATTGTAAATTACTTATATGTAGACAATCGCAGGTATGTATGAGATTGTCCACAGATAAAGGATATTTAGTTAACATATTTTTCTAACAGGACACTTGCTCACAATGTATTGCTATATAAAAAAAAATCTGATGTGTCCAACACATGACTTTCCTATCTAGTTATTATATGCTTTTTCCGGTTATTTTGTACAAACTATTGCAGCACCTCCATAAATGTTGTAACGTTTAAATTTGGCCTAAGATCCGTTTTTCATAAAAATAGGAATAAGCTAGTTTTTATCCGTATTCAGTAATTATTTAATGGATCCTTCTATACCCGTATTTAAACAACTGTGCTTTTGGATCGATATGCGAGCCACTGATTTTGTACTCACCGTCGAAAGCGATTCGGGAACCCTCTGCGACACTCTGGGTGAACATGTGGCTAGCCTGTATTCAAGATGTTGGTCTAGCGTTTCCGCCCTGACGTTAATTGTGGGTATATGATCAGTTTGGGGTAGTTAGGACCTCTATTTGTCAATATTAGTGCGACGTTGCTAAGTAGTTATTATCTCGGGTAAATCTAAATACATTTTTCGATTTTTAGTATTTCCAGGTTTACAAAAAAAATAGGCTTTGTAGAAACAAAAATAGTTGAAATAAACATTATATTTTTTGAATAAAAATGCGGCTACAGACTCGTTTTTTTATATTTTGCTTTGTTGATATATTAAAAATGCTTTTTTTATATTTCAAAATTTGGACTCTGTATCCTCATTATGTATGCCAAATTTAAAAAAAAAATAGGCCTGGAATCTTGGAATTACTTTCAGGTCAATTTTAGCACATGGATAACGCTCTTAAGAAACTTTCAATATACATTAGAATTAAAACACATTTTTCTTCCGCATATATTTAAATTAAAACACATTTAGTCTAAACCGTCCCTAGCATTTATAGAAACAGCTCGATGTACGAGAAATATGGACAAAGCGCTATACGCTTTTTTCACAATAATACTAGTATTTTCCATTTATTATTGTTTTAAGCTTATTTAAAAAATTATTTTTAACTTTTTAGTTTGATATGCTCTTAAAACGTGTTTTTTAGTTTTTTTAAACTATATTTTTCACTTTTTAGTTTGATGTATTATAAAAGCGTGTTTTTTAGTTTTTTTAAAATATATTTATTTTTTACTTTTTAGTTCGATTAATTATTATTAAAAAAAAAAAAAATTGTAAGTTGAAATTGCTGAAAAAAAAAATTTTTTTTCTGCCGTGGACGGGATTAGAACTTACAATTGGAGAGTCTGGCGATCGACGACCCGCGCCTTAGACCGCTCGGCCAACGAACGAACTTGAGGTAGTGGGATATACTGACAGTAATAAGCCACTTGCTTTTAGTCCAAAGGAGAGTTACACACATACATACAGGTGAAGCTAATAAAAAAGGGTTAAAAAGGATTGGGCAGACATGTCAATGCAAGCAGTGCTACTTAACCCACCAATTTAGCTGCTAATGAACTTTAGAAAATATTTCTCTGTCTATGGCATAAAAGCCACTTTGCCGTTGTAAACAAAAATGTGGTTTTAACTGGGGCATTAGGATGTCTTATTAAATTTATTATAATACGCTGAAATGCTGGCAAAAGTGTGATTAGTTTTACAACGTTAGTGCCGTTATGTAAGTAGTGTATATTCGTTTGTGATTTAACAGTTCGAAGAATTTCGATTAAATGATGTTAAGTGCAGCCGGCCTTTTATTTTTTACAAACAACAAACAAATACCAGCACATTACAGTCAAGCAGTTCGCAACAGTCTTTGAAACTAGTTAAAATAAATGTACAGGGAAACAACAAAACCCTACCAATTAACACCCAGGCCTTAATTGTCTACTGAGTAAATAGAGGCTTTCTTTTTTGGCTGAAGAATGTTATTAATTCTGCAAGAGTATGAATTTGTTTCAGTGTACCAGTTAATTTTCCATTTATATTATTTGCTAGGTCAACAGATTTAATAATTAAAGACATTTCGATTATTTTTTTAATGATTATCTTTTTTGTAGCTCCGTGATGTTTATCATCCTTGTACTGCGTTTGTGAAGAATTATCGGTACATATGTTATCTCTTAATTTGTATTTAAATCTACGCGCTACACCACCAACCAATGAGCTCTGCAAATGATTACATTGATCCATCACATAGGTGTAGGCCATAAACGGCAAACAACGGTTGTATTCTGACGACATTAAATGAGTTTAATCTAAATATTGTGTTTAAATAATATGGTGTAAATAAGGCGGATTAATCGAATTTAGATAATTAATTAAATAAACCTAAGAGATTGCTTCTGATTCTGCAGCAATCAAAATCGGTTATTCCGTTTTTTTAGTGCCTATATCTACTATATTACCTTCAAATTTTCTGTTGCTCTAAATTCATGACTTCAAAAAAATGTGTTGGAGCATCTTCTCCTAGAGCAAGATTGACAAAAAATTTTTGTCGCTCGTTTTTATTATTAGTGTTCTTCGTAAGGTACGTATATATATAACGGACCGGGCCCGGGCCAACAACGGGCCCCGGTTTATCAGATTTGTATGGTGTCCCATATCTACCGCGAGATGGAAAGCAAGGGACACACCACGGGCCGAGCCATATAGATTTGAAGTAGACCCTATTACTTCCCACCGCGCGGTAGGTATACGACGGCATACAAATCTGACGAATTTGGGCCCGTTGTTAGAACGGGCCCGGGCCCGGGCCCGGCCCGTTATATCTAACCTCTACAATTATACCATGCTTTTGCTAAATAACGCATAAATGCTTACGAAACCTACTTATACCGTAAGGAACACTACCCATACCTTCTAAGGAGAATCGCACATGGCAAGTCTTATATCAAAGGCGTAAAACCTCAGCAATTAAGTGCCAACTGAGCGCGTCGTCGGGTAATAGATAAAAGAACGGGCCAGGATTTTCCTGGTTAGTGGTATACATAAGCATAAACTAAGAGCCTAAAAAACTCTCAAAATCTTTTGGATAGGCTACCGCCGCGAATTAACTCCACCAATCTTAGGTGTAAGGTAACGTGCCGACGGATGAATTGTCGCATGGGCAAATGCCGTAGCCAAAGTTTCTCTGAGGATACCTGGCGACACCCTCTTATATCTAGCCTTGCCGGCGCATCCGGGGCTCTGCCTCGGTTGATCGTTCTTTCCTTAGTTACTCGTAAAATCTTATGGATCCAAACCTACACACATAAGGAGACTAGTCATCAATGCTTACCTCTAGCAAAGGAGGGTAGACGTCAACGTTTATGTACAGTAAAGGAGGCTGCACGTAAACGTTTACCTCCAGCAAAGATGACTGAACAGCAAAGTTTAACTCGAAAATGGACAGTAATATTCACCTCCAAAATACGAGGATGGGCATCGCAGTCCACCTCAAACAGATAGGCACCAGAGAGGTGAAAGGATCTCTGGTTCTGAAGTAGAGAGGAAGAAAAAGCCTAAGGTGAAGGCAGGCAGAGATACGGTAACTGCCACCGGCAGGATACGCTCTCACTTCAAATCTAACCTAAGAAGCCCAATCAAGTCTTTGGGTAGCGACGCTAGTTCTGGAGCAATAAGAGGTCAGGAACACGATGAAACCAAAGACAAGAAAAGACCGTAATCGGTTACAACTCTAAGCCCAGCAAACATTTTCTATAACATTAGTTATAACTCGACTTTGTTAAAGACGAATTTACTTATTGAGGTAATTATTACGTAAAATTGACTAGAAAAATATACCTCTAATGTAAATTTACCAAACGGTTTTAATTTATATATAAATTTACCTAAATTATACCAAGAAATCTACCTTTTACACAAATCTGCTTAAAAGTAACTTTAACCATATCAGCAAGGGAAAAACTACTAAAAAAAATAACCAACAATTACTTCAAAGTTAAATTTCCTTTGTAGTAAAATTAGGTGCCATATTTAGGTAATATTTACCTGTTTGGCAACTAAAAATCGTCTTTATAGTAGAATATCCAACTAGGTAGATTTGGTTAAAAATTCTACGTAATTTTATGCCTCCATAGTAACCTATTTGGTAGCTTTTATTTACTCTCCTTTAAAGTAATATTAGGTCAAGATCGTAGCAAAATTCTACCTGTTTATCTACCTTATTTCAACCAAATAGTCGAATACTCATTTAGTTGACCTATAAGTCATCTTGAAGAAATATTAATTAACTTTGTTGTAGCAATTACCTGAAAAATCTACCACAAAGTAAATTCGACTAAAAACCACCAATTTAAAAAGAGTCATACATGACCTATTTGTAAAATTTATATTATTTAGGTTATTTTAACAATTAGGTTGTTCAGTTACTGTCTTCGTCATTATTCTTAAGAATTTAGGCCATTTAAAAAAAAATTACAGTCGTAATCTTAATTTACGTGTGGTGTAGATAGAGCTTTAAATGAGTGCGAAAAATAATTAATAAAATGAGTTCGAAAAATAATAAATCATATCGTTATACTTCCGATTTTTATCGTAAAGTGGGACGTCTAAAATCTCAAGTGCAGAACAACGTAACCTAAATATGTTATATTTACCTATAGGTAAATTTTTTATAGAACCTATAAGTTATTATTTCTTTAAATAGGTAAAGTTAACTAATATGTCGTGAAATTGAAGTTAATTCAACTTAGTAAAAAGGCATTTGTAAAATACGTAGATTTCCTTAGTCATAATAACTTTTAGGTCGAATTCGCACAATACGCCATATTTTCTTAACGTAATTGAAGTACGATTCTAAATTTTAAATTATTAATTAGACCATAACTAAAACATACGAATGAAAATACCGAAAAAAGAAACATGATTGATTTTCTAAAGTGATACACAACAAACGTAACATAGTTTTAGCTCATATTATTATTATTATTTTTTTACACGATCATATTTTTTTCTTATAATTTTTTAATTAGAGAGTATTTTGGAAGGGCATTGTTATTTTTCTAAGTAGAACTGTTAACATGCACGACAAAATTTTCTTCGCATTAATTTCAACAAGCGTGAACTGTATATTCACCGCAATTACATTACATATATTTTTGTCACCGACATTTATTTATTTATTTTCAATCTTTCATGTGAATTAGGTATATGTTTTAGTTGTGTTGGTGACTTCTTACAATATTTCTACATATATATATATATATATATATATATATATATATATATATATATATATATATATATATATAGATAAAAATACCAAATAAGTATAAAATTTCTTTTCGTACACTTGGAGGCATACGTCATCTGCAAATATTTTGGTAGTTTCTACCTAAACTTAGTTAAATCAACGTCGAATTAACGTTATACTGACGTCAAATTTCCCTAGAGAGGTATTACTAACCAAACGTATTGGGTTACTATAATGTGGATTTAGATGTAATTCTACCTATTTTGGTAAATAAAACCAAATTTCAACGACTTCTTATTCTCCACTTATGTCGAATCCACGTCGAGCCAATGTAAATTTTACTTAATTATGGTTAAATCTAATTTTGCGACCAAATTTATTATATATAATTTAGGTAGTATCGACGTCAAATTACACCAAAATGTTTGCTGGGAGAATTCAGCCCATGTCCCTTTCGGAGGAAAGGATGGTCAAACACTGACCATAAACGCTTCCCAAACTTCAATGGGGGATCGGGAAGCAATTAAAGGTAATAAAATTATACAATGTAACTTGCAGCACAAAATGGCGGCTACGGCAACATTATGCGACTACCGCATGGTAGTGCCACGATGGCTAGAAAATCTTTTAGCAAGGCAAGAACCACATAACTTAAAGAGGCCTGGGATATTAACAAATCTCACCTCAGAGAATACAAAAATATAGTTATATAGAAACAGAGAGATGCATAGAGATTTCCCGCAGGCATTAAGGACTAAAAAGGCTCTCTCAAGAGATACACACCGTAGTATTGGTGCGCTTACCAAAGAGGACATGAAACTTCAAAACTCGAAGATAGATTCAAACTACTTTTATAAACACACTTACATGACTCGGTCATCACAGATGTTGCCAACTGGGCATAAGAAGATTACAATCCTTCTGTCTACGATTGGCAAACTGCCAAACACATTGAAGACGATGGCAAAATTTGATGGGCAATATCTAGCTTTTCTCCATTTAAATCACCAGGATCTGACGGTATCTTTCTAATCCTACTTAAGAGGGGTTTGGAAAAACTGACACTGCATCTAGTAGGTATATTCATTTCCTCGTTGGTCCTAAGGTATGGATTACACTGTCCCAAACAGTGAATTTTGAGAACATACTCTGCGAAATAATTCAAGTAGCTCTCAAAATTATGAAACACTGGTGCAAGGACCATTCACTGTCTATTAATCCCAAGAAGAGAAAGTGGACCTTTTCATAAATAAAATATGTTATTAGGCTCACACACTTTAGCAGGGAGGTTTTGTGGGTAGTGTATGTTAAGAAATTAAAGCGTACAAGAATGTTCTAATTAACACTACAAAATAGGAAATATCCTTAGAAGGCAGTGTCCGTTTAAAAATTAGATTGTTCATGAAAAACCTCAAAGATCCAAACACTTAAGACCCTTACTGTGATCTTAGTAAAGTACAAGATAGGATAAGTATAATTACAAAATAACAAAGTGATACAATATTTATTTGTTTTAGATGAATCTAATAAGGAGTCTGAGAACAGTCTGGACTAGAAGGATGACCGAATGTCACGGAATATTCAGGCATTCGATATTTGTATTTTACAATAATTGAACATTGCTTTAAAAAAAAGTGTTAAAAAATTCGAACTCTTTTTTGATATTTTCAAAATAGTTATTATAATCAGTAGATCAAAATATACTTCCTAGATTCCAAGACAGATGTAAGTAATTAGTACTGAAGACAACAACCCAGATAGCATTATTAATGAATATCCTTGGTAATTTCTTTCAGAGAATGTTTCAGAGTATGTTTGTTTCAAATTATGTACCACTCAGAAATCAAGACTTAAAAAACTTCTAGTGTATATATTATACGGCAACCGTTATTTCTTCATAAACATTACATAATAGTATTCTTTATGCATAGATGAGAGGTCAAAGTAGATGTGATATTTGTTTTTTAACTAAATATATGAATAGGCATAATGTTATTTTGAGATAGTAATTGCTATCTATTGCACAAATAATACTTTCTAAGGTTTAGTTCATTTTATGTAGATTAATTAGGGCATTTAGGTAGCAGTATAACTAAAGATGTTTTTTATTGATCAGGAAGATATCCTACTCACTAGGGTTTATGATAATAAATAAATAATAAATAAATATCAATAATAAGAAAATAATCTTGACATTTGTGGTGTCAGGAATTGGATTTGTTTCTTGGATTAGAATGGCATTAATTATGTGATATGAATAAATTTAAAATTATTGTTTTATAGAAATATCGCTATTTTGGAAAGTAATCACTTATTTTGTATGGATCCTGAAATTGAAAAGAGAAATTAATTTTCTTTCATGTTATCGAGAGTTTTGTAAAAAGATTTAATATTTTTGCTTTGATGTAACTGCTCTGCGTAAGCACGTTTCTCATTTCTTAAACAAGATAATGCGTAATTTCTTAGATGTTTGCAGTGTAAAGTGTTCAATTTCCTTTATATTTTCGCAATGCTTTATCTCATCTCGTTCGTCAAATATTAATTTCAAGCTGGCTGTTAGCCAGGGAGCACGTGGCCTTTTGATACGGGATGTACGAAAAGAACAATATGTATGAAATAAGCTTTGCTTTGGTTTATCGAGTTCAAATATATGATACTGTGCCATAAATAATAATTAATGAATAAATTAATATTAAAATTGTTCAAATCTCTATACGTGACAAACTTTTCAAGTGATATTTTTTAATTAGTAATTAGTAAAATACCATCTGAGGATCACTAACCATATTATCAATATTTAGTTACATTACCATGGTTATTGCTAAATATAGAATCTAATAAATTGACACTTGTTTCCGTGATACGTGATGTTCCTGTAATATGTTTGACCAACCCATATAAGTTGAAATATTCAGAATTATTTTATTTTGTAAATTGGACACGTCTGAATTCACATCACCCAATACATAGTAGTGTAAATGTAAGGAATAATTATATCGAGATATTGTAGACATACTGAAAAATTCACTATAATAAATCAACACAATATAACTACATACACCATTCTTACATTTTTGAAATAAATATTCTACAGATATATTAGTGTAATTACAAAAATCTGTACATTATTTTATGTTAGAAATGGACATAGAAACCTACCACATATGTCCGATACTGATTAAAAACAATCAATATTTTATATCATTATTCCATTTAAAAATCTTTCCTAACTGAAGTCAGTTAAGTAATTTTTGATTAAACGGTCATCGTAATTATATGAGGAATCAAGTGCGCAGATATAAAATTGAGTTAGTTACGTATCTGCTACTACACCCGCAATAATTTTAAAGATTAAGAAATGAAAAGCAAATAAAATGAAACTACTTCTACGCTTTTCACTTCCCAATTCATGTCCGTTCTGTCTCTGTCGTCGCTTGCCTATTCATTTTGTTTAAAGCAAGTTCCTGTTCCAAGGAGTCAATGTTTAAAAATCATCTGAGTTGGGTGTGGCGGTTTGTAAATGTTGTGATATCTTGAATGCCTTACATCGTTACAATCGAGCATTAGGTAAGTTCTTTTGATCATTTAATTATATATCAGCATCCAGTCCTAGATATCCCATTAAGTTAACACATTCGCGGATACTTGGTTGTCCCTATACATTGAAAACGTATAACGGGTGGTCCATGAATATGTTGAATTTTAAACTGCGTGTTCTTAATGAAGTTGACAATTTGACTGTCATTAATTGTTGAAAGTAATTTAGTTTTATCCTTCCGCTAACAGAATATGCATCGCTTTAGTCTAGATCAACGTTTTAAAATACTCAAAATTTATTTTAAGTGTGACTCTGTGGTAGCAGAGACGGCGCGAAAATTGCGTACAAAGTTTGGAAGAAATGAGGCGCCTTCAAACCAAGGAATTTAGAATTTAATTGATAAAGTGCGAAAAGCTGGAATGCTGGTAGACGTAAAACATGTCCTGCATGCTCATCCTAGGCATACGCCTAAAGTAATCGCTGCTGTAGCCGAAAGTGTGCACCTTAACACGTTAAAATCAATTTGGCGCAGAAGTCAATATCTTGGCCTTTCCAGTGCTACTCTGAGGAGGATTCTGAACAAAGACCTCGGTATGTTTGCGTACAAAGTCCAGCTCGTTCACGAGTTGAAGAAAGTAAACCATCCACACCTTTTCGCTTCGCCACTTGAACCATGACCCTGATTTTGCAAGAAAAATCATCTTTTTGGATGAGGCGCATTTTCACATCGGATGTTATGTTACCATACAAAACTCAAGGATTTGGGGCACGGAAAATCCACACGTCGTAGTAAGAATGCCCATGCATCCAGATCGAGCCACAGTGTGGTGTGAATTTTGGAGTGGCGGCGTTATTGGACCCTTTTGTCTTGAAAATGAGGCTGGCCGCGCCGTTACGATCAATGGCAACCTCTATCGAGATATGATAACGAACTTTTTGTCGCAGGAATTGGATGATATCAATCTCGATCAGGTCTGGTTTCAACAAGACAGCGCAACTTGCGATACCGCCGCGGCCACCATCAATCTTTTGTGCACAAAAGTTAATAATCGTGTAATTAGCCGTTTCGGAGATGTTAATTGGCCACCTCCGAGCGGGGATTTAAAACCACTTGACTTCTATCTTTGGGGCGCATTGAAGAATAAAGCTTATGCGGATAATTCTCAAACAATTGAGCACTTAGAACAGAACATTCAAGCTCAAATTGCTCAAATAGAGCAGTAAACTGTTGAAAAAATGCTCAAAAATTGGTGTTCCAGGATGGGCTACTGCCAAGTCAGTCGAGGTGGCTACATAAATAAAACAGTTTTCCATACTTAATCGAAGAAATATTGTACTAAATAAAGTTAAATTTGTCGGAAAAAATTAATTTTTCTTGTCCTCATTGCTAAATTATAATTCAACATATAAACGACCCACCCTTTATAAAGGGACACACAACTGCTACTACATAAGTGCAGGATAATAAGCAAATTTTGCCCAAATAAATAAAAACCTATGTACTTGCGTAAAAACTTTATTATAAGAATGTTATTTAGAAAAAAAATAAATAAATTTCTTTGAAATAGATACTAAAAAAATCTTAAAACAAAAATGAAACAATAAAAATTCGTGAAAAATATATTTATAAACAAAAATTTCCAAAACAAGTGCCAACATTTAGCGGAGGCTTATCTTCGCATCCATAACAGCGCCATGTCCTCTTTTTTAATTTTTTGAGCATTGGCGACATGTCAAAAAGTAACTTTTGCGTTTGTAACCAGAAGGCAAAGGATTTTTTCTAAATTCTGTTGTAAAGCAGCGAGGTGCAACAAGAAGTGATTTTAAACAGGGATTATTTATCGGCCCACGTTTAATTAGTTTTCGCCCATCTTTTATATCTGGTGAAATTCGAAGTAGACCCTTAATAATAGCCTCCCAAAAACTGAGAAGGGTTATTTTCAATTTAGTTATTTCCTTATGAAGAATGAAACTGTTGACAACGGTAATATCTATCAGGAAAAATATCACCTTCGTGTACCACCTAATTGATTTTCGTGGACAGCTGTAATAAGTCGTGAATTGGTCACTTTTGTCGACCCCTACCATATTTAGGTTGTATTCTGAGACTTCTGTTGATTTAGATTTAGTTTGGTTAAAATAATTATTTACCAGACTTATTTATGGATGGAATTTGATGGTGATCATTAATACTTCCCGCTTATCTTTTCATTTGGAAACATATACTCTTCCCTTTCAAAGTCATATATGCTCACCTTTTATAAGTTTCTTGGTGGTGATTTCTTTAGGATTTTTTTGCGAATCGATTTAAGGATTTCTGTGGTATGCGTTGTTCGTTGCAGTAATTTGTTTGAAAGCAGAACGCTATTATAATATTTATCCATAATAGCGTGATGTCCCTTACCCAGAAAAGGTGAAAGGAGCTTAAACACTAATGATTGTAGTTTTGTTATATTGGCTTCTTCTGCTTGTTTACCTTTATAAATGTCGATGTTGCAGGTAAAATTCTTCGTTATAGCTCGTAGAATTTGACCCCGTATTTTGCTTTTTTCCCTTAATGTATTATCTAAAGCTTAGCCTCCCCTTTGTAGCAATACCGACTTATCTAAAGACAAGGCTTCCTCAGAAGTGTAAGCGCCCTGATAGTTACCAATCAAATTTTTTAATATTTTATTTACTTTATTGAGCCTATCAGTATTTTCGTTTGTGCAGTTAACACATCTATGAAGCTGTTTATATAGGCGTCCCGACATAATATAGAAAAACACAGGATAATAGTATAATGGATCAAATGAAAGTATCAAAGAACTGGGTATCGAATCTGTCCTTGCAATAAAGAAAACCCAAAAGTCCTTCTTTGGTAGTGGGAACAAAGCTAGATGTTCTAGAATTTTTAGTTTTGGACCGATGTAATGTCTTTAGTTTCTGGCTATATCTATTGGTTTAATTTACAAGGAGATCTATTATTTCGTCAGTCCAGAGCTACTTCTGGAGGTGTAGGTTCATGATCAACATGTAATTTGACCCCTGCAGTGAAAGGCAGAAATGTCATTACATGCCCCTTTCCACTCATTACTTTAAGCGGAACTAGAACCTTTTGGATCTTCGACAGTTTTAACTTTGATGTTTGCAACAGATGGTGGAGTTGGATTGAGATTAGAATTAGTAGAAGAACTATCACTTGTCGGTAAATAATTACAATCTCTATTATTTGATCCAGCAAACCGTATCTGCATCGTTGTTACTGTCAATCTCATGTTTATTATTTTCATTCGCTAAATTACTTCCAACTTCATACAGATTTAGTATTCTGGCTTTCTTTTTGAGTCAATTTTTATCAAAAATTAGAAGATTTATAATTTTATTTGAAACTTTTTTGGCCACTAATAGATTTCTATAAATACACATAACTTTTCTATACACATGTATAATTATATTTTATATTGAAGTAAAATAAACATTATTATTATTATTTTTATACACAATACAATACTACACTAGTCTGTTGAAAAAACAGCTTGTAAGAGGTTATTCGTATCTTCTAAAGATCTGTTATACAGACGAGCAAAAATTGAAGATGATTTGCCCTAACCAGTAGATCTTCTTATGGTTTCGGTAGATAAACCTTTCCCATAAGTTAAGGCATGTCTAGCCAAGTGCGCCGTGAATACAGATGTGTCAATTTCAGTTGCTTTTAGTGTCGTTTTAACCCATCGACTGATAGTTTGTTTGCTGGTAGGGCCGAATGGTAATTTGTTGGCCAAAAAGAATAAATCGCAAGCAGGTTTTCTGATACCCTTGGTAGCCTTTAGGTATTCTTTGAAATTTAAGGCTACACAGAGATTAAGGTTGTCGTCAAAATAAGAAAGGTCTAATTTTGACTGCAATATTTTTTTGGTTTTGATGTTTTAATAAGGTCTGGGATAAATATGGTTGCACTTCCTTCGTTGAATTTAATATTCAAACATTTGATGACTGAAATTGTTTGTGTTATCTGACCCGTGGACAACATTAAAAGAGTGACTACCTTTTGTGATAAAATCATTCTCGAATTGGGCGATTTTTTCAAAACGGTACCTAGTTTACCTTGACGGTCCCATGTTGTTCCGTATTTAGGCTTTGGTGGCCTAAGAGGAAATATTTTCTTTAAAAATCTCTTTAAATGAGGAATATTTCCGAGGTCCCTTGAGTCTATTAAAAAGATGCACGATGTGTATAAAAGGAACCAAATATGTTATTTGTTGAATCTAGTATTTCTTAAAAAAAGAAAGGATATCTGTTACTTCACAGTCAAATGGATTTATATTTATGTTGCATCAGTATTTCCACCATCGTTTTAGCCTAACTTTGTACCGATTTAAAGTGTTTGGAGCTAATGAATTTTCTAAGATGTTGATGACATGATCTGGGATTTCCTAAACACTTGCCGAATAATTTAGCTGCCACCAGGGACAGTTTCTGATGAAGGGGGTGTTTATTGTTGCTTTAAAGACAACTTAAAAGTTAGTTACGTGTGCCAAATACTATAGGGCCTTCAATTGTTATGTTTAATAAATAGGGGGTACTATGTTTGGCAGGGCCACGCCGGTACTATTGTGATACCCATTGTTTCGTCATTACCGATTTTTTAAAGAAAACGAAACACCGCGCATGGCGAAAACGCAAATAAGTTGTAATTCTGCCAATCAAGCTCTGAAGCAGTCTACTGCCTCTGCTAAGGGGCTTTGACCATGGAAAACATAACCTTCACATTTATGAATTCTGGAGCACCAAATGCCTTAGGGATTAAATCAAGAAATGTATGATTAACCCTTAAACCGAAATACCGGTCTCTCAGACTTACTATTGTTTTATTTTGCGTTGTGGCAACGTCGCTTCGCCTAGAGATATCCGTTCCATAGTACCTTCATACCATAAGGTTGAGTATATTTTGGCGGTATGAGAATTTAGTTTCGAGCCGCCTGTTCTGAATAAAGTATTGTTTCTTAAAAACTTGCCGGTACTGCAGACCGAATGTTTCTGTTTGCGATCTAAAATTAGAAGGTATGTACGACCGTATGTTTGTGTTAGTGTACAGTTTTATATTTCTGTATAAATTATTTCCTTTCAAGGTAGGCAAAAACACATTTATTTTTTTTTTTAGAAATTTATAATGGACATTCCAAGCACAAGTAAAGATAATCCTGCTAAAGAATACCGAAATGAGAGAATACGTGCAGGCGATAAAGATTTCGAAGAAAAAGTTATAAAATGGTATATGGAAAGTGATAGTGAATTCGAAGATGTTGACGATTCTGATAGTGAATTAGATTATATTATGACAGATAAGAGCGATGAAGAGATTAAAAAAGAGACAAATACTAAAAACAATCAGAGAAATAAAACTGTTAGTGAAAATACTTCGGAAAATAATGATCTGGAGTGAGACCTTTTGGAAACAAACCAAGAAATCGTTACCATGGATAACAATGAAGACGTAGAGAACGAGCAATTTTTCACCGGAAAAAATCACAAAAATATTTTCCATGGAGTAAGCAACCATCACCTGCAACCAGAAGAGTACCAAGTCATAATATAATTAGACAGATGCCTGGACTGACGCGAAAGGTTAATAATTTGGGCAATCCAACTATACCTGAAATCTAAGTGCCTGTTTGACCAACAAATAGTTGATAAAATAGTTTTACACACAAATGAGAAGCTATCATCTGTAAGAAATAAGCTCAAACCAGGAAGTAATGTTTCGAACTACCGAAATACTGACACAATGGAAATCCATGTTCTTATTGGCTTACTTATATATACCTCTATTTTTAAATCTGGCCACGAAAATATGGTTTCACTTTTCTCTAAAGACTTAACTAGAAGACCTTTATTTAGAGCAACAATGTCTGTTAAACGATTTGAAATACTAAAAACCTGTTTTCGGTTCGACGATGCCACGACACGTGAAGAAAGAAAAGAAATGGATCGTGCTGCTGCAATTTCGGAATTATTTGAGCTGTTTATATGAAACTCGCAGAAAATGTATTGCCCTAGTGAGAACATGACTGTGGATGAAATACTTGTTCCTTTTAGAGGAAAGTGTGGCTTTCGCATGTACATGCCAAAGAAGCCCGCCAAATACGGCATAAAAATTCAGTGCATGGCGGATTCAGCTACTTCCTACTTATACAATGCGTACATTTACACAGGAAAAGATAGTGACAGAAAAGGGCTATCTAATGAAGAACGTAAACTAATGAAACCAACATAATCAACTTTGCGCTTATCCAAGACAATCGAAGGATCCAATCGCAATATCACTGCAGATAACTTGTTCTATTTTATAGAATTAGTGGAAGGACTGGAAGCTGAAATTCCACCAGAATTCAAGTCTGATAAGAAGAGACCCGTCGGCTCAGCTCTGTATGGATTTGCAAATGACCAGCCTACTACATTGTTGTCCAGCGTGCCTAAAATAAACAGAACAGTTGTACTGGTATCATCCATGCATCACAACATTGAAACTGATCCTGATAAAAATAAACCCGAAATTGTGTGCTATTACAACAAAACAAAAAGTGGTGTTGATCTACTCGACATGAAGAGTGCGTTATACTCGTCCAACAGGAGAACCAGAAGGTGGCCACTAGTAGTTTTCTATACCATTGTCAATGTCAATTGTATAAACACTTTCATAATATATCTGTGTTACCGAGAAATTACTATGGTGTGGTTTTGAAGTTTTTCACAAAACTGTACTTCTTTTGCATTTCATCCTGGGGCATTTCCCAGGTATCTTTAGTCCTGAAGCAATTAGACTTTCGTCTGATTACTCCGTTCCTGATCATTCTATATCGTGACCTTTTTGCCACATTCTTTATCACCAAATGTAGAGGGGTGAGGTGTAAGATCACCTCCATTGTGGCCGTAGGACAGGTTCTCATTGCACCAGTAATGCAAACACAGACTAGTCTTTGTACTTTTGAGATATTAGCTCTCGTAGTAGCTAAACTAGTTCTGTTACTCCAGGTTATAGCCCCGTAAGTGATGATTGGTCTCACTCTTGCAGTATACATCCATCGCAGTATGTTTGGGTTACATCCCCATCGTTTACCTGCAATGTTTCTGCATACCATTAGGACTTTTGTGGCCTTATTTACTACTTTCTTCTCATGTGTGTTCCAGAGAAGTTTATTGTCCAGGGTTAGGCCTAGATATTTAACTTCATTTTTCCATTCTATATCTATCCAGTCTAATTTAACGGTTTTGAGATTGAGTTTTCTTTTCCTTGAAAAGGCTACTAGTGTTGTTTTTGAACGATTTATACTAAGTCCCACTTCACGGCACCATCTTTTGGTATGTTCTAGTCCTCGTTGGACTATATCACACAGGATATGACTAAACTTGCCACTAGAAAATATGACTATGTCGTCGGCATAACCTTGACAGGATATGCCGAGGTCAGTCAATCTGCATAGAAGTTCGTCTACGATTAGGCTCCATCTGCCCTATCTGTGTCTCTGCAGTTCTCGTTGATAACAGCTGAGCCATCCATCTGTATGCAAGTGCTCTTTTTACAGATTCGTGTGGCGTGTTGTCAAAAGCTACTTCTATGTCTAGGAAGGCACACACGACCGTTTCTTTGTTTGTCAGTGCATCCTGGATTACATCAGTCAACTATACCAGGGCAGTTTCTGTAGATCTTCCTGTCGGTACGCGTGTTGGCTATGGTGGAGTGGCACCCTCTTAAGGACTTCTGTTATGATATAATTATCAACAGCCTTCTCCGTTGTTTTTAATACAAAGGATGTGAGACTGATTGGACGAAAATATTTAGGATGTGTGGTATCCTTTTTCCCTAATTTTGAAATAAAGGTGACTCTGGCCCTTCTCCATGCTTCTGGTATATATCCCAGCTCCACACTGCTCCGGGATAGCTGGATTATGTGTGGTAGTAATTCCTCCTATGCCTGCAAAAGCAGGGCAGGAAATATTCCATCCACACCTGGAGACTTAAACGGTTCAAAAGTGTTTTTATGGCCCACCTTAACCGATTTCTGTTGCATATGTGTTTGGCCACTACAGCAACCCCTCTTGGGGGTCTGCTTACCTAAGTTTTGTCCCTTATTAGAAAAGGTGGGCTTCCAGGAAAGTGAGTTTCGAGTAAGAGGCGAGCTCTTTCCTCCCTATTCTCCGTGAAGCTTCCATTTGGGTTATTTAATGCCATAACTGTATCAACTCTCCCTTTTGTCAGGGCTCTGTGCAGTCTCGCTGCCGCAGGTGTAGAGTTTAGCTTTCCTAATTTCTTTGTTGAAGGTTGTAAGCGCTTCGGTGTAGCTCTGCCAATTCCCGCTGTGCTTGCCTCTATTATAGAGCTTCCGCACTTCGGATTGTAAGTTTGACAGAAGACGGTTCCACCAAGGAGCATCCCTACTAGTTCTATTTCTTTGAATGGGGCAGCTTGATTTATATAATAATAATAATAATAATAATAATAATGCTTTATTTAGATTACAGTATATATATATATATATAAATTATAGTGAGAGAAAAAAAATATAAATAAAGCTGGTAACCGATAAGTGAATACACACTTGTTTCGGTAACAACAGTGTTGCCCCATTTAGTTCTACGAGATCGCTTTCGAGCAAGTGGGTGCTCCGGCCCCGTTTTTGTCTGGATAAGTGCTAAATTTAGTTTTAGAATGGTGTTGTATTTGTCCCAGTCTGTTTTTCTAGGATTCCTCCTGAGGATCGTCTCAGGAATGTCGCTCTCTAACGTAAACACAATTATCTTGTGATCAGATAGAGATGGTTCACTCGATACCCTCCAGTTTTTAACTAGATCTTTAATGCTCGGTGTGCTTAATGTGATGTCTAATACCTTACTTCTTGCCCTTGTTACAAATGTTGAAGTATTCCCCATATTTTGCACAATAAGGTTCTTATTAAAAATATATTCTAAAAGTTGATTGGTGTCGTTTGATTGGTGTCGTTGCTTCCCCATACAGTGCTGTGCGCGTTCGCGTCGCATCCAAGAAGTTATCGCAGATGTCTTCTCTGGCAGTACTCCACTAGCCTCGATACTTCCGGGGGTGGTTCATGCCCATCTCCGGCGAAGTAACTAGAAGCTATTACTATGTCTTGCCGCCTCATTCCTAATTTCAGGTATGCTCGAATTAGAACGAGATCACGCGTCATGAATTCTGAAAGGCAAGAATATTTAATATTACTTCTTACCATTATGCATGTTCTGGGTACTTCATCACTAGTGTGATAAATTACCCTTGCATTCTTACATACAAGTCTTCTTACCTGGTTTCCATAGACCCACGGTTCCTGGATCAGTACGATCCCTAATTGATCTTTAGTAAATATCCTGGAGATCACAGCTGAGGCTTCCTTGGCGTGATGGACATTCACTTGGGCGATGTCGATGCCCGTCATTTTACTCTCCTTTAATGGGGATGTTCTCCCTATCGGTGTTCCATATCCCCCTCTTCTGCTTCTTTATCAATTTCTACATCCTCAGTTGAGTCTACGCAGAGATTTGAGAGGTTAAGGCTCTCTATGCTCTTCACATCAGTCTCATCTTTGGAAGTACTAGGAGTTGGTTCTGTTGTTTCTCCCACTTCCTTTATTTCTTCTTTCTTTTGAAGGCCATGTACATAAATTTTCCCGAATCGATAGTGGATAGTGCATCCATTATCCTTGATTCGTTGGCAGGATAGGTCATCTATTCCTAACCTAACGATCTGGCCTTTGCCCTTGTCTTTTTGACTGACGATTTTCCTGTGGTCGATAGCCCCACATTCTGCGCTTCTATTAACTGTAGAAGCGTTTCTACAGGCTGCATTTGACTTCTTGGGAGAAAGAGCGTGGCTGTATGTGCTTTCGGGATATCGTCTCCCGCACATACCTCCAACTCCACTCCCTTCCAGTTGCTCAGGTGTGGGATTTTTGCCCTAAGCCTTTCTGCTGACTGTGGGGTTTTACAGTCGGTCAAGACCAATCCTGGCCGGAAGTGGATGCCTCCGAATTGGAGTCTATGTTTTTCATCTAGCGAACATCTCTTCTACTATGGCTTCTTCCACCAAGGTTTGTCTGTTCGCACTGAGGATGGTCTCAGAAAACCCCTTAGGTAGGATAGCGACCCGCTCCTTTTTCACGACAGTTGCATAACTGCCAGAAGCGGAAGTATCGGCCACTTTCCTTTTCTTTTCTTTCCTTTGCGGTGGTGTGGAGTTATTCCCGTCCCGCTTTCTTTTTAAATCCTTAGGATTGGTTTTACTTCCCTCTCCCTGGGATTTGTGCTCCACAGCTTTCTTTTTCGCTTCCTCCGGTGTCATGCCCTGAACGAGGTAGCGAAGATACCACCGAACCTCCGGCCCCACTGAGTCTATGCTTCAGTGGGTCGTCCCTTCCACCAGGTTGTCCCAGTGGAGGTAGGGAAGGTAGCTTCCGTTTGGATTCTTTCTTGAGGGGAGAGCTTCCCTCGCCGATGAGTGGTGAGAGGGGAATGGAGAAGATGGAGCGATGGTGCTCCTCTTCTCTTCTACCTTCACCTCTTTCTTTTGTTCTCCCACTTCTCCCTTGTGAGGTTGTCTCACTTGAGAGGTTGAGTGAGGTTGATCGCTTCGGATGGTAGGCTCCGTTTGATCAGATTTAGTGGCGGTGTAGTCTTGCCGGTTTCTACTTTCTTTTATTTTCTTGCCCATGTAAATCCCACGAACAGCTAGGGAAAGAAAAGTCGACCGACGCAGAGCCCCGCATGCGCCGGCAAGGCTGGATACAAGAGGGATTCGCCAGGTGCCCCCAGAGGAACGTTCGAAATCGCTTTCCCAGCGGCCATTTAGCCTTCAGCACGTTGCCTTACACCTTGGCTTGGGATATTGATGGAGTGCCATTTAATTAGTTAATAGTGCTATTCATAAAGCAACAATATTAACGTATCCAGCGGTGCCACGAGAAGGCAGACACTCGATGATTGCATTTCTGCATTGGCATGCAGAAAGAGTTACCTACAAGCGGACAAGCAAGCAATCTAAGCTATAAAGCAATGGCTAAACTACAACCAACCCCGCCTTTTACATTTGTTAGAAGTACACCTGCAAACCGCTGGTTGTGGCTTCGCTGATTTACTGAATGTCTTGCATGAAGACATGCATCTTTCAGTCTGAATCGACAAGAGTACTAAGACCAAGTAAGATTAATCCAAATAATTTTGTTATGAACATTTGTTTTTAATTTCGAGAAAGCTGTTAATTAAAGTAAGGTTAGATTACTTGACATTTGCGACCTTGTACTTGAATTTAAAGAGAGAAAACATTGGGCTATTTATGTGCCCTAGTGCAAACGTTTGACGACTGATCCAATAATTCAAACTCGCTTTACTTTTGTCGCTTATGTGAACCAAAAATTTACTATTTATTTTTTCTTTATTTCTTTTTGGATTTTAGGTAAAAATGTCATTTTAAACTTCGTTTAACCCAATGTTGAAATCGGCTTCAAGTTAGTTATATCATGGTCATTGATAAGTTGCAATTTTGCAAATAATATATTCTCCAGCGCTTAATACCCACTTGAGTGATAATTAAATCAGTTATATTTTATATCTTTCATTTACTTTATTCAGCACCTCTCGGCTGAAAACCGGGCATATTTGGGCTTTTAAACCCCCTTCTTCTATAACCTCGGCCTTCCACCACCTTTTAAGTCAATGTATAGGTTTTTATCTATAAAAAAGGAAATTCATTTTTTATAGTTCAAATAGATACTTAACTAGAAAGAGTACAATAAAAACTTGTAAATCCGGTTCTGATTTTCCGCTGTTTTAGTGAGTGCAACAGCCACGCCTACCGGTCCCAATTTTGTATATCAAAAATAATTACATATGACGTATACTCACATTGTTTTATCAATGATGTAAATATATGTTACATTTTCAGGCACATACTTTGATTACTATACGGTGCAAGAGAGAGGTCCGACACGCCCAACATAGGGCGCGGCCATTTTGATTCCTATGCCACAGTTTATAGCTAAATAATCAGATCGCTCACTCTGCGTCGGCACCTTTGATCTCAATGTTCCAGTTTATACACTGCGCAACTCGGATAATACAATATGACGACCACCTATAATAAAACAGCAGTCTTTTGCGTATCCTGAATTTATATCCCTAGAGTGGATGTTATTTTGGAACTTTCAACTGGTCCGAGTGAGCTAACTGATTCTTAAGCAATAAACTGTGACTCTAAAAATAATATTCACTGACATGACTGACACTGACAGCAGCAAGCAAAATATCAGGTGCGTTTTAATCATCCGCTTCTGCTTCCGGAATTGTCGGTTTAGACGTTTTAACCTGTCAGATTAAAACAAGAAACCCGACAATTCCGAAGCAGAAGCGGATGATTAAAACTCACCTATTAAAAATATTTCGCCAAGATGTAGGCAACACGCAATAAGGGATCAAAATGGCGAAGTTTTCTATCTCCTTTTGAAAGGCACTCAGAAAGCTGCGCAATGCGACCATTCTCCGCATAGTAAAAGAAAATCAAAGTATGTGTTTCCAGGATTAAATTTGATACTGTTTAACTGTTTCAGTTGGCAATCCTGCTAACCTAGTCTATAGTCTATTTAAAAACCAGGAGGAGTAATTCGAAAACTCCGAGCAATTACTACTAGAGGGAGTCTTCCCCCCTTCCTCGCGCTAAATTTTGTTAGCAACATCTACTCCCCCCGAGGGGGGAAATACCTCTTCTGTAATTGGCTTATTTAATGAGCGTTGCCAAGTTTGACAGTGAGGTTGTGACCTCGTTCTGACACTTTCTGACACATGTCAATTATTGATTTGTATTTTACGAAAAATATAATTATTTATAGCCTTGTAAGGGTTTTAAATGTATATTGAAGATTTATTATCTGTAATAATATGGTGAAAACATGCTTTATGTGTAAAAGACCTGTTGAAAATGCTTCTTCAAGATTATATCATAGGTAAGTACAAATACAACTTAATTACCAGAGGCGGTGCATTAGGCAATCACCTTTAAATTGCAATTGAACTTTCTTATTTTCGAAAAAGTAAAATTAAGAGGGAATAAATCCCAGCTAAGTTCGTCTTCATCTGTATCATAGTGATTATAGTAAAGGTTTAACAGAGAAGTTAATTACTTATTATTATTTTAATATCACATCTTTGTAAAGTTTATTGTTATTTTTTTTAGGTTTCCTTTTCTTGATATGAGAAAGAAATACATGGTTCCAAAATTTAAGAATTCAACAAGTGACCACCTGAATACCTTTTTATGCTAATGAACATTTTTATTATAGACCTTAGGGGAGGAAAATATTAAAGAAAAATGCAATTTCGACGAAAGAAGTATAATAATCAATCCTGTCACTACTTCTACACTATATTCATCTGCTACTAAAATACTAAAACAGCAAGTAAGTAGAGAAACTTAAGTTTCTTTTAAAAAGAATGTTTAAGGAAAAAGGCATAGCCATTTTTTTGTTGACACTTTTTTTTAACTAATCTAAAAGACTAATTTTGTGTATTGTTTAAATTTTCATTTTTTGTACTTAATTTGTTTTAGGTTTAAACAAACTGAACTTCTAAGAATATCCCAAAAGAGCTAAGGAAGGTTTTAAAATTCTTAAGAAAACTATTCAGAGCCAAAAACATAAAATAGTCTTCCTGTCCAAAATATAAATAGGTATAAATATTTAGATATTATGAGTGATTTTTTATTCTATAAATAGAACTATAAATGAACTATATTATATAGTACAAAACTAAACAAGAATATCACATTATTCTTGTTTTTTTTTTTTTAATTTCCTTAAAAACGTCCCAAAAAAATGTGAATATTTATTATTGGAGTTTACATCGTTATGCTAAAACAATACTAGAATAACTTAAATAATGTGGATTTTGACTATTTTGAGTTATGCAGATCATTATGATCTAAAAAAATGTTTGTCTGGTGCTATAGTCAGGTATAAAAACATTCATTTATTTAAACAGAGTTGCAATGTACATTTTATTTAGTTTTTAAGTTAAAACCTCTTAGGACATCCTGAAATGACTTTTTTCGTTTGATGTGAGATTAATTATTCTACCTTTTTGTTGGTGAAATAGGATATATTAAGATGTCTTACTGTTTTCTCTGATTATCTAAAAAGTTAGAACAATATACAAAGACTGTTATAACAAAAAAGAGATATACCTTTACTTAAACGCACAATTAGTCAGTTCATTTGTACGGTAATTTAAAGCAGAAATCCAGAAAACTTTAAAAACGTGTTTAAATGTGTTTTTACTATAACAAGGACATAATTATTAAAAAAACTTGGCACATTAACATTGACGATAGGTTTTTATAATATATACTATACAAATCACAACGAACTACACAAAATGACATTATTAATAATTTAACAATAAAAAAGTTAAGTACAATGATGACATTAAAAGTTGAGTTTCTCAAAATAATTTTTTTAAATTGTCTCAGTACTTACCTACTATTTTTCTAGCACAATGATATATGAATGTGCATTGTGTGATATCTTATATTTTAGGAATAAAATGATATATTTTTTTGCAGGTTACTGTTAACAACGATTCCAAGAACTTTTGAAAATATTATTAAAACGGCCTTTGCAAATATAATTCTCAATTAAGAGCTTCGGATCTAACATTAAATTTTTATTCTCCATAAGGTTACAGCTTCCTAAGAAGAAAGTTTAACAAGACTTACCAGACCCAAAATATCAAAGTTTTACTAACCAATTGATGGTTCTACTGGTTTCCATAGGAAAATTCTTCCCGAAACTACTAAAAGAAAAGTGACAGAGGCAACCGAAGAAGGCAAAAAAGTCTTTTGCAAAACAAAAACTAGAAATTTGTTTAAGAATCTAATTATTGTTTGAAGTTTTACCATTAATAATTTTTGATAACGATTTAAGATTATGAAGTTCTATTATGTATTTTATTTACTCTTTGATAACCTATGTTTAAATTTTTATTAGGACCAAAATAAATTATAATTTTCATTTCAACTACAAAAACCCTCATAATATTAAAAAGGGGGAAAACGTTAGATTAGTTATGTTCAGGAATAAACTCTTTAAACTTTCATCTACTTAAAATGTGTTACATTTAGAAGGTATGTTATTAACTTTCTATTTGTACTTGTATTAATTTATTTCATTTTATTATCTGTTATATCTTCAAATTAATTTTGATATTAATCTTATCTATTTATATATTTTTTATATTCGCATATATGCTTTTTTCAGTAAAACAAACGTTTATTAGCATATTAGATATAATGAATTCATGTTGTTTTATTATATGCTTGTATAAATGATTACTTTTATTTCCTTTTAAAAATGAATTTCGAAAATAAAGCCGAAACGGTGAGTGAGAATAAAAAATTAGACGAAAGTGACGATATTTACTGGAGCTTTCATCTACATGCTCCTTTTTCTAGCCATCTACACCTGAGGCAGCAAGATTCGTCTTCCCTCCATCCTTAAATTCTCCAGATTTACAGAGAAAACGCCATCCTCCTTAACTTATCCAGACCTTCTTTGACGGGGACTATACCACTACATTATCAGCTTTATTTGTTATCCCGAGCAATTTAAATACATTCGTAATTGCTCATTCTAACCTCTTCTCTTGTAGATTCCGTACTCAGTTTTCTTATTTTTAGTTACGTTTGCACTGCTCTTTTATTTTCTCAGCTTTAATTCTATAATGCTGTAACGCTACAATATGGATCCATTTTTGTGGTTTATATTATTTAATGATATTCGTAATTGACCAACCTATTATAATAATTAAATATTATTGTATTACAGGCCTGAAGATGTTCCTGTAAGGCCGAAACTAGTCGCTCCTGTATTTATTTATAATAAAATTGATTTTAAGGTTTTATTCTTCAATTGAAAAAATTAGACCTTTACAGTGATTTTGTTTCATTTCCTGCATTAAACACATATAGTTTTTTTTTACAATTAAAACGTTTGGACAATGTGTGTTTTTATAGATAAATGATACGCCACTGAACAAGAAGGATGTTTACCTTCCCCCTTGTGCCCGCTTCCTCACTTCCTCCACAGATGTTGCTAACACAACAATCGCCTACAAACTCGCCTCTATTAGTAATTGCTCGGAGTTCGAAAAGCCTTACTCACACCACTAAAAGTAACTAAATTAGTTACTAAAGAGCGTGTTCCGAAATAGTCGCGTTCAAAATCTCTAAAATAGTTGTCATTATCGGTCCGACTGGTCCTAGTCAGCAAACGGCCAATGAGAGGCCAAGACACGAATAAATATGTTTAGGAGTCAACTTTTTATTGGTCCCAGACAACAGTAGTAAATTTATGTGATCTTGGGCAAAAACTAACTGTCAATAGTGTCAATTAATTGAAAATTGAAATAAATATGGCTGTTGACTTTGTTGATGTTATAGGTTATCAGAAATATAAATATATTATATATTTTTGTTTGAAAATCGACTTTTTGAGAATAACTTTAATCTTTTTAAAATGGATATTGAATATTTAAGAAAATTGTTAACAGAATATTCAGATGCAGGTTAGTATAAAATATAAAAAAACCATCTGTTTACATTTCAATGATAGGTACATTTGTTGTAGGTATAAACTTAAGTAAAAGTTAATAAGTGGCTTGGACCCCTTTACCACACAGTACTCTTTACTCTGGATTACACAGTGACTGGAATTCCTCCCATGAGTAATATGAATATGTGGCTTATTTAGTGTTAACTTATAGTTAATACACTAAAGGGCAAATACCCAGAGAGCATAGAACATAATTGGGCGATTATGTGATGTTTTTATGTCAACAGAGAAACATTTATTTGTGATTTGGCCCTAATATTGGACGTTTATATTGAATATTTTGTTACATTTGTTTGTTACATACATGTAATGTGTATATCAAAGTAAACGTGCTACTTCTAAGAAATCCTTCCATTCAAGGGTTTAAGAAATAAATAAATAAATAAATAAATGTTCAAGAATTAAGTGAGTTGTGTTTTAATAAAAAGAGTTTATAGGTAGATACTTCGGTTTTTATCAAATACATAAGATTATATTTCCTGCTAAAACATTTTTTAAAAAATTCATTAAGGTATGGTTCTGGTAAATAGAGTATAGTAATGACTCTGATAAGTAGAATATAGTGATTGTTTAGAATAATACACCTATACCTATGTATATCATCTAGAACTTGTGAATGTAAATACTCTTAAAACATTTCAACATTGGTTGTGCTTTTAGAAAACTATGTGTAAGGCTTTTATTTTAAATTTTTGTTTGGTCAGTTATAAGGAGGTTACTTTAACATTAAAAGTACATCACATGGGAGGTTCAATGTTTTATGGGGTAGTAGCTGTTACATTCATAGATCGTTTTGTGCTCGCTGGGTGAAGATATTCAAAAGCTTATAGACCTATAAAATTTATGAGTCAGGATTTGATTTTACGAGTATATTTTTTAATTTAAAGTATTTTATTTATACCTTTCTATGTATTGTGACAATTTTGTGAATGGTTTTTTCTACTAAATAAAAATTACTTGAATATTCATTTAGGTAAATTCCTCAATTTTTAAAACTAACAAATTTGTTTTTTTGTTTAACTAGAACACCAAAAAGCAATGTTGACCAATTTATAATACGTACTACAGTGCACAGTTTTGTAGTTTTTTTTTTTTTTTTTTGAAAATGTGAATTAAAAAAACATACATGAATAGTAGTTATCTTTATTTTACAAATTTGCTATAATATTTTAATTAATAATAAGTTTGCAAAACACAAACAGAACAAATACATAAGTAGTGTCTATACAACATATTAAGTAAAAAGCCAAAGTTCATGTTGACATTTACATAGAAACATAAAGAAAAAACACCAGGTACTCAATATATTAATCAACATCAGAAGATCCGGATTCAAAAGATTCCATTTCATCTGAGCTTTCAGTGTTTGCAGTTATTATTAAGGGCTCTATCATGTCATCCATTATTCCATCCAATGTATTCATTTTATCTTCTTCCTTAATCACATGTACACATTTATGCCAATTTGTAGGCGTTACATTTCCAATAGCTTGTAATAAAAGGCCTTTCACATCTGCTAACTTAAAAGTTGTATTTTTAGCTGCCACCTCATTCTTTATTTGTGCCCATATTAATTCTATCGGATTTAACTCGCAGTGGTATGGGGGCAATCACAAAACAACTTTATTGGCTTCTTTTGCCATTTCATCGACAACATACAAATTATGTGCATCTTTATGTTGCCGAATTAGGTGTAAAAGTTGACACCTCTTCATATTTAAATCAAATTTAATATTTTTCATATGTAACCACTCCTGCATTTCAGCTTTTCTTGATGACGAGGAGGGAATTTTCTCAACTTTTCGGCTATGATATGATGCACTGTCCATCACAATTACAGCATCATCAGGTATTTTTGTCAAAAAAGTAAAAAACCAATTCTCAAATACTTCAGAATTTCTTCATGGTAATCTCCTGTCTTTTTGCCTTCGAAGACCAATAATGCATCTTTTACAAAACCTTCTTCAAAACCAGCATGTAAAATAATGAGGCGTCTTCCCTTTCCTGTCTGGCTTTTCAGGCCCGTGGTTAAACCTTCAATAAATGCTTGACGTCTACTGGTTACATTTTGGTCCACCCATGTTTTTTCCTTACTATGACCTTCATTAGTCCAAGTTTCATCTAAGTAAAAGATTGTTTTCTCTTCTATATTGTTTGATCGATTGTAAATATGATAACCTCCATCACGTTCTATTAATACACTTTGACGATTCCTTTTTAAATATCTAAAAAATATATATAATAAATAAACATTTCATGTCGCTTTTCAAAATTACAAACTTACCTTAAGTTAATAAGTTTCAAGAAAGTATATAAAGATGACAGAGATATTTGTGGCAAATTTATACGTTTCTTCAATGCTTGTAAAATTTTATTTAATGTAGGTAATTCATTTTTTAAAAAGAAATCATGTACCAATCTTCTAACAGCAATTTTGAACCCCTCATCAAATGTTTTTAGAAGTCCGTGTCTTCCACCAATATTTTTTGGATTAGATATGGTTCCACTTATACGGTATTCATTTAATACCCGGTAAACTGTTGACTTTACAACTCCTGTAAAAAAAATTTGGGTATTTAATACCATTTTTAATTTGAAAGTAATGAGTAGGTATAACTTACCGGCGGCTTGAGAAATTTTGGATACAACATCCACAATTTTGGTTTTTGGTTTATCGTCCAATACCTGTTTGTACATATTTATTATGTGCTGTTTTTCTGCGAGACTTAAATGGCCTAAACTCAAACGTTTTCGCTGTTTTGGTGGACTACGCAAGGAACTGCTACCTCTACTAGTACTCGGTGTAGAATTATCCATAATCGCAGAAATTCAATACAATTGCTTACCGAAGTTCTGAAAAGAACTGTTTTTTAAAGAAATAGAGTGGAAAACTAAGTAATAATGACAAGAGATCAAACAAAAACCGAAAGCAATAACAATAACAGAACTAAAAATATAAATAAAATGTCAGAAGTGTCAATAATGTCAGTTATTAGCTGATGTTAATGCAAAAGTGATGTGTGAAACTGGCTGCAATCTGACCAATCAGAAGTCTCCAGAATTGCCAACTTAAATTCAAATCGCTCCTCCTGGTTTTTAAACAGAGTATAGAATATAGAAATTAAATAAGGAAGGCTCAATAATTTTGAACTCAAGAAACATTTATCCCTGAGATAAAAAAACGTAAACTAAAAAGAAAATTAAAAGTAGCATTCATAAGAGTATCATATATATCAAAATAGAACAATAACAAAAATATTAAACTAATATAAAAGAAAAAGGTCTGTACCTTCTTAAAGCAAATTTGTGTAATATCCTGCCCCATGAAGGGCGTCACTGCATGTCGCAGTTAAATTAGTAGTTTAGGTTTATGTACTGGTATGTATGTACTAACGACTTCGGCGTTGGATATGTAATACTCTAAATTACCGAGTTTCCATCAAATTAACATTGAATAATAATTTGGGAAAATGTTCGACGTAGACGTATGGTTTACAATTATTATACTGTGCAACAACCACCTATGTGTAGTTATTACACAAAATTGGACTTAGTAATTAGATATTTAGTTTTGTGTTACATGTTAAAAAATTAATTTGGATGTTCAGTTCAATTACTTGAAACAAAGGAAAAATTGCGATTTAAATAAATACAGGAAATTCCAATGAAAACTAAACAATCTAAATCATTTTAAAGTTAAAACTTTTTGTGTGTGCCGACGAGAGTCGGAATCTGATTAACTTCAAATCTACGAGTTCAAATGTCGAAACCATGTGTTTTGATATCTCAACTGGTGTGAGCGTGGACAGCTACAGTTCGAAGGTTCCAGGTTCGATTGCTGGTCGATCCATTCATTTTTTTTTCTTTAATGTTTAGTATTTTCAATTTTTCTTTAGTTTCTTTTTACTTTGGGGATACGGAAGTGTATTTTTAATAATTTTGTTGGAGGAATTTTTTATTTTCATATTTCCAAAATCACGGAATAATAATCGCCTTCCTTACTTAGTTTCAAGCTCATCTGACTAATTCTGTGAAGTCGATTGTGATGTGATTACCTTAAAAGCGTTATCCATATACTTAAATTAACTTAAAAGTAATTCCAAGTTTCCAGGCCCATTTTTTTATATTTTTTTATGAAATTTGACATGCAGAATTATGGAGTCGTGCATAATGGGGCTACGAAGTTCGAATTTTGATTAAAAAAAAAACATTTTTAATATATCAACCAAGCAAAATTAAAAAAAAAACGAAAGTGTAGCCGTATTTTTATTTACAAAATATAATGTTTATTTTAACTGTTTTTGTTTCCACAAAGCCTAGTTTTATGTAAACCTGGAATTAGTAAAAATCGATAAATGTATTTAGATATAATAGAGATAATAACTACTTAGCAACGTCGCACTGATATTGACCATGTCTCCAGGATTGGCTTGCTGTTTAATTAACCTCTAACCAGACAGGTTAAATTTTCATAGCGCTGCTGCAGATTTGACGTTTCTGAGACGCTTACTTGCATAATATATAAAAAATACTACAAATTATTTTTTAAGTACTTTTTATAAACGCTTTTATTGGTGAATTGGCCTTAATAATTATGTATAGATATTTATTAAATTGAAACATAATGTCATAAAATGATTCAATTAAAAATTTATACAAAAAATATACCTACAGGAAAAATTTTAAAACATTTACTTTAAACACATATAAGTCTAAAAAGTATTTTGGCAAAAAGCAAAATAATAACAAGGGCGATAAACTGTTGAACGAGCATGTATGACTAGTGAAAACAGTGTGTAAAAACTAGTTAAATACGTCTTACAACCACATTAATTTTGCATTTCTCTTAGTTCATATATAAATAGATAGTATTTTCATTTACAAGAGAGTGACAGTTTATAAAAATTGTGTTGTCATTGTTGGTGATAGTGTGTTTAATAATGTACGAAAAACAAATAATATGGCTTTACTTCAAAACGAAAATCAGTAAAAAATCGTACAAGACTTCTTAGATTTAGAATCTTACTGTCAGCTGATAATTTAAAAGTGTATGTATCCTTACTGTGGCATATTTATTGTACTTAAAAAAATATATAATTTTTTGATCTGGTAGTTTCTAAAACCAAAATGCTAAAGACAAATTAAATTAATGAATTTTCCACGAACCATGCACATCTTTTAATAATTATGAATTAGCTACCATAGCAACCATATCACAGGTTAACATGGAATCAACACTTGCAAAAAGTCACCAAAAAGAGCACAATGTCTTTCAACTTATGTTGGGGACTACAACCGAAAATATCCCTATAGCTATATATCAGAATCATAGGGCCGATAATAACCTACGGGTCGGTGATATGGTGGCCAAAGATTCGGTAAGCTGAAGCCATTCGATAGCTCAATAGTATTTAGAGGCAAGCATGCCTGAGTACCATGGGAGCCATAAGAAGGACTCCAACAGCAGCTATAGAAGTCATGCCAAACCTAACGCCACTACATATATTTATTCACATACAGAGGTCCATTAGCTATAAGCAGTTTGTATGGACGTGACTACAGCGAGCTATATAAAGAGTTGGAAAATGACCAAATAATTGGAATGCCTTCAGACGAAATGCTCCCAAAGTAAAAGTTTCAAAAGCAATATAAAGTAAGTATAAAGAAAGAATAAGCGTGGACGAGAGGACCTCACATTCATGCAGATTGCACCTGGTATACAGGTGACTCTAAAAACCATGAAGGTTCAGGAGTAGGTATATATACCAAGCCAAAGGCAAGAATCTCACTAAGCTTAGGTAAACATGCGACAGGCAGAAATAGCAGCAACACATCACTGCGCAAAAGAGGTATTAAGACATAAGCTAAATGAAAAAACCATTATCATATACTCATACAGTCAAACGACGTTAGAAGCAATCAGTTCTATGCAGGTACACTCAAAGCATGTGTGGAATTGTTTGAAAGTTAAAACAGACTAACCTTAGCCTGGGTATTAGGCCACAGTGGACATAAGGGTAACGAAGAGGCTGATTTAATAGCCCGAGAAGGAGCCTCAAAGCCTTTTATTGGCCCAAAACCCTACTTTGGCGCCACAAAGACAACTATTAGAACAAACACAAAGCAGTGAATGCTTAAAAAATTTCAGAAGTGTTGGAAAAATTTACCTGGACAGAGATAGATCAAAGAGTTTTTAAAAGGACCATCCTGAACTCACCGAGCCTTAGTAGGAAAAATACTAGAATAGTAGTAGGTCTATTAACAGGGCATTGTAGGCTTATCAAACATATGTTTAATATCAGTGTGACAGGAAGAGACCTTGTGCCGATGCTGTCAAGAAGAGAAGGAAACTGTATAACACGTATTGTGCTACTCCGAAGGTCTAGCATGAATGGGTTTCCTTACACTTTGAGAAAAATGACCAAGGGCAACTAGCTACACCGGAGGAATAATTCCCAGTCTATGGAGTCCACTACAGAAGACCGAATTAGACAAGGAACTCTAAACAACAAATAAATGATATCCACAATAGGTCCACATGATTCACAGTCCTAATAAAATTTAATCTAATATAGCACTCATTAAATATTAATAATATTAAAATAATCAGTTGCCCAGCTATTATGATATGTGATAGTAAAAATGCTAAATTGTTATGAAAAAAATCACATATGTCGGTTAATAAACTTTGCCTTTATTGGTAATGGCAGTTTTAATTTTATTCAGGGGATTGTAGTTATCACATAACCGACCGAATATTGGCAAGCCTGCCCTATCCAACGGACCCGGGATCCAAGGGCGCGTGGAGTGGCAATCCTGAGTTGTGAGTTAAGTCTCAAAGGTTGGACCGTTCCCACGGCGCATGGGGATCGCTCAGACGTAGACACGTGCCTATTGCAATCTGTTTTACGACGGCAGTGTTGGCGATAAAAATTTCATACTTTGCTTTAATTACATGAAAAAATAAATCGTGAGCGGACGCGTATCGTTGCTGCCTAAGCCTGTTATTTTATGTTAGGAGTTTACAGGATGGCAAGAGGACAAAAAATTAAACGAAAACAAAGAAGACGGTGGAGAGTGTCTTTGTATAGAAATCAAAATAGGTAAGTAAATTATGGAATATTTTGAAACAAGTGTTGAATACTGATTTTCACACGCTTGATACACCATAATTTTTCTACGACTGCAACTAATATTAGTTTGTGACTTTTATTTTGTTTCAAAAACCAAAAAATGGGAGCTTTATTTTACACACATTTGGAAAAGGCTTAGAATAATAGACACAGTCTGACAGTCATAAAAAAATAGACTTCGGAATAATTTGTAATTTTACTGTTTTTGCTGTAAATAATATTGTTTTCTTTTAATCATTTGTAGGTACAGTGCCACAGAAATGTTAAAAGATTGACGCCAAGAACTCTCATGCATCATGAAATAAGTTCTTGTTTTTATGGTTTGGATCTTGTGGCTCGGCTTCATAGAATGATAAAAATTCTAACATTACTTCGTTAAACCACTCCATGGTGAAAGTTACCACGGCATTGACAGTACCACGCTCCTAGCCGCGCTGTTGGAGCTATAAGCACGTGTTGCGCACAACGTCCGTGCCCCTTTGAATCGTGTTCATTAAACGACAGACGACGGAACTCATTACGACCACTAAATATTGGCAAGCCTGTCCTATCCAACGAAGCAGGAACTGGCAAGTTTGACGTGTGACTCCACGCGCCATTGGATTCCAGCTTAACGCTCTTAATGTCAGTGGATATATCACACTCTTCAAACAAGTTGAAAAAAGAAAGGGTCCTCTGGTCCTGGCGGAAAACCTAGTGCAATAATTAGAAAAACGTTTTCCAACATCGGCGATTAATTACTGAGTACACCCTGTATGAATTTCATTTAGAATAAATCGTAAAGCATTTGATACTCTCAAGTACAGCGTGGTGTTTTTTTGGTGCAGATATTTTAATATATACATATAAAACCAGTTATACTTATAGGTGTATTTGAAAAGTATAATTGGTGGGTGGAGGTGCCTCTAAAGTAACGACAAGATGGTTGAGAGGGGTTCGAAGAAACCCGAAGACTACCAGCCTTTCTTTTCTTAAAAGAGAAAGTGATAATTATAATGGCTTCAGATATTATTCTGGGTAAGTAAAGTTGGTTATGTAAAAAATGTGTAGAGGTGTAGAGCAAAAATAATTTTTGTGAATGATTGTAACAGACCATTGTTTTGTTTAAGACATTAAAATGCATTTCTAATAAAAATAATTAACCATAGATATATCTGAAAAAAAATAATATTTTGAGCTCTTTATTTATGAGTAACCGGCGTTAAATAATTATGGAAGCTTATACGTTTGTAGGACTTCTTGGAGAAAATAAATACCTAAAGAAGACCTAAGCCGATTATATTTTTCTTTCAATTTCACATAATTTATTGAATGCAAATACATTTTCAGGATTGGTATGGTATCTGAAAAATATTATTTCGACTCGTTCGTTTTTTCATATATCAATACTTTTAAATAATTAATTCTGCTTGAATATAGACCGTTCAATTTTTTAATTCTTTAAGGCGCTCACTTATTTATGGGAATCTTGGACCACTTCTCAGTTTCCATTTTGTGCAAGTATTTGTAAGTTATTTTTAAAAGGAACCCTAGTATACTCTTTTAAGCTTCTCAAATTCTTCTTTATTATGATGATTATGAAATCTGATTATATCCAAAAATCACATATTTAGCGTTACTTTACCCTTCAAATTTAAAATCAATTGAATATATAATAACTAATTTTTACACGTATGACATATACCTACTAATTACTCTGTTCCGCGGTATGACGTCTAGCGCTGACCATATAGAGGCAAACGCACCGCTTCGAGAAGCTACCGGATATAATGCTGTAGGATCTAAATCATAGAAAGGGAGTTCCCGAATATTCGGAACCGCCGAGAATGTTCTGGTACAGAGCTGGTTTTATATAAATAGCGCGAGTTTGTGGACCGACGTTAAGTTTCTGTTTGCGATTCTTTAACTGTGATTGGTATAAAAGCAATAAATGTTCGCGGCCATATCGCATGTTTAGTCTCTTTATGAGTTGTTCAAAATCATCTGTCTCTTCCACAGGTATAGTCTGAAGGACATCTAAAGCATCTCCTCAAAGGGCGATGGTTAAATTTACTGCCTTCTCTCTTTCAGACCATTCGTTCGCTCTTGCAGCTGTTTCGAATTGTTTAAGGTAGTTGGTCCATGACATCTTGTTACGGTTTGATTTTCACCTTACTATACCTAGTCCATTCTATGAAAATACTTGTTTAGTTTTAGAGAAAACACCATAAATAAACTGAACTAGTAATAAGATCTTTATTTTCTATTACTATAACTGAATACACCTTTCATCTATTAATAACAAAGTATAGTAATCTTTGATTTCTTCATGTTTGTTTTCCTTATGATTCCATTTTTACTCATGATTCACTATATAGTTGCACTACGTCTCGTTGCTAATTTTCCCATAATTATTACCTAGATCGCTTTATTTGGTTCCTACAAATAAATAAAATAATTATTGTAGCTATGTAAATGAAAATATCTTTTTATCAATTTATTTCAGATATACTACAATCCTTTTATCGATTTAAACCTACATAATAGTTTAGTAGCTTACCTTGGTTATATGGTTATGTGTTTTAAATTATTATTTATAGGGTTTCTAGGTTCTTCAAAATGATTGAATTTATTTTTTGTTGTCTTGTTTACGATTTGCAGATTTGTATCAGCTGTTCGGTTTGATTGTCCATCAGTTGACGATTGACATGATTTGGAGCATTTAGGCTCTACTCACTGTCCGGTGCGCTTCATCCAAGTCATCTGGAGTTCCAATCCATGATATCTCTTTATTATAGTTTGATTTATTGGGTAATGGGTTTGTAGTCTAGTGAGCCAAGTATGTTTGAATTAGGTATTTTTAATTGTAGTGTCTGAATAGGTAATTTCAGGTACTCGGTCAATGAGGTCATTCCAGGTTCTTTGTTGTTGGTCGGTTGTCAGAAGATTGCAACTCGTAAAAACGTACTTTATTTTGGGGACGGTTGTACCACTTCTTGACATTCGCTAGTAGTACAAAAGTTACGAATTTATGGTTTTCTGAACCATTCTTCGTGCATTTAGTTTTCTGTGCAACATATTTAATTTTTGGAATTACTAGTATTCTTAGTTAGTAGTATTTTGTGTAAACTTCCAAATATTTATCTCCAAGTGAGGATTTTTAAATGTACATTGGTGCCAGTGTTGCTATCACCAACTCTATTTTGTGGAACCAAGGCCTGTAACCACTTACCGTCGTTTTTTGGGCTTTACGATATTTCTGCAACCCCATTGGCAAAGGGTGGGTTTTATATATATTACTTACATTTTTAAAAGTTATTTGTATAAAAATGGTGTGCTTATTATGCATACATTTCATCAATTTTGCGCCGGCATTGATTCAGGTTTTTGTTTACTTTTAGAGCCCGTCCAGACGAGCCACTTGGTGGCGACACTTAGCAGCGCCACTTCATGGCGGGTAAACGCCTGCCATTTAATTCAATGTTAAAATTTAGAAGCTGTCCAGACGATCGTCTGTGACGAGCGGCTGTGGCGAAGAGAAGCGGGTCGCTGCGACGAAGTAGTGACACGTACAAAAATTGGTATTAATATAAGACCTTCCAGACTACATAAAACCATAAGTGTTACATATGGTTGAACTCATATTAAATAGGAGATTCCAATAATGATTGAATATACAGGGTGATGAATTTGAAAAACCAAAGTGACTAATAATTTAAGAGAAATAGCAAATCTGGCAAAATTGAAAATATCAATTCTGGAATCACGGTATCTCAAAATAGGTGTACCCCAAATTTTGTACAATAAGGACTAGCAATTTACGAGATAATTGGCCGTTTCTAGACTTTTGGGCCACTCTGTATATTTCTCAATATTCTAGGTAGAGACTTGCAGAGGAAATGGAAAAGTTTAAGAGACTCCTTTCGAAGAGAACTAGCCAAAATAAAGCAAACAAAGTCTGGATCAGCAGCAGAAACGGGAAGAAAAGAATACATTTATTTTAAATACTTTTTATTTTTATTGCCACTCTGCGACACTAAACCGCAAGAAACGGAAACTTCTGATGGCCCAGCTCAAGATAATGAAACTATTGTAACGGACCTCCCGATTACTACGCCTGTGAAAAAAAGAAAGAGAAACGTAGATTCTAATGAAAATCGTCTATTTCAATCATTAGCAAAAAGCATTGAGGCAAAGGCTAAAAAAAAAAACAGATGAAGAAGACCCCGACAGGCATTTTTTGTTGAGTTTGTTGCCTCATTTTAAATCTCTTCCAGATGACACTAAATTAAAAATTCAAGGGGAATTTATTAATGTTCTAATCACCAATAAACAAAAGGTGGCATCAAATCAGCAATTTCCCATGACAAAACGTTTTCAACAGCCTTATAGATTGTATGATGCACTTCCGAGACCAGACCCTTTAACTCAAGCACAAATACATTCGGTTAGAAATATTCACCCTATTACTAATATACAATCCGAACTATCAACATACACACAACTTCATCCAATGACAACACGTGTTGAATCACCTGATCTACCTGTAGATTCACAAATAACATCACCATTTTCAGAAACTTATAGCATTAATGAAGATTATTTTTAAGAAAAACTATTAGAGAAATTCTATGAGTATTTTTAAAATTTTTTTTTATTTTTATGATTAGAGGACCCCGCAGTTTCCTTATGGGAAATAGCTTTCGTTTGAATCAGCTGTATTTTATACATGTTGCAGTTATTAATCTCCATATTAAATGTATCCATAGCCACAAAGTTCTTATGATTAGTTTTTAAGAACTTATGACTTCTTATAATTTTCAAAAATACTTTAAGATGTCATACGTTGTAATGTTGGTGGTATTTATAAATAATAAAATATACGGTTTGACTCTCTAAGGTATTTGTAAAACCTTTGTGCCCATGGACACTTTCAATTAGAATGTCAAAAACTGCAACATGTATAAAATTCAGCATATTCGACTGAAAGCTATGTACCATAAAGAAATTGAGAGGTCCTTTACAAAAATCAAAATATTAATGTTCTGTATCTTCTGTTTCCTTATTATAAATAAAAACTTTCGAACGATTGATCACTTACCTTAATGTAATAGCAACTCTTTCTTCGACTGGAATACTTATTCTCATATTTGTATTTGACTTTATTATATTGACTTCAAGAAAACTAAAAAGCTGATTAAAAGTTGTTTTTGACATTCGAAAATAGTTGAAAAATTTAGCATTATCGCTTTTTAATTCATCTATAATAGTATGAAACTGCCCAAATAATAAACGTTCAGAAGTAATGGGGTGGGTTAAAAATCTTTTACGTTTTCTACGCAAACGTCGTTTTACAAGAAGTGCTAGAAGGAGTACTTCCTCGTCTGAGTCCATAAAGACACTGGCAACTTTTAATTACCTTCCAACATGAGCCTATCATGGAATCACGCTACTCGGTAGCTAGTATGTCCACACGAACGACCAGTGGTCGCTACTCTGTGGCGACACCGAGTGGCCCGTACACGCCACTTAGCAGCGCGACTGAGTGGCGCCACAAAGTGGCTCGTCTGGACGGGTTTCAGTTTCACTTTCACTATCGCTTCACTTCCGTTTTCGTTTTATCCTGGCCTTTTGATCTAGATTGTTGCCCGGACTAAACATCCTTGTTACATGGAAAATACTCTTCCAGTTTGACGTGAGGGGGCACCTTGGATCGTTTGCTGCCCACCACAGTCAGCTGCCGTTGCAGGGGCAGAGCTCTACCTCTACACCGACCAGGGGCGCACGCAAGTATCTCTAAATTTATTTATTTTGGGTATATTAGCGTTTGAAGCTTAGTGTAGTATTAACATTGCTTTTTTTTAAGCTATTGCATAGCTTTTCAGGTGGGCTTTGTGCGGCGACCGAATCAAGAAATTTCGAAACACCGTAACGAAAATAAACCTATCACCCCCCACTCCGACCGGCACAGCGGTACGGCGTTATAGCCATGGAAGGTTTTATCCGACCCTATTCGTATTAGTATGAAGCGGAGTTAAATATACGTCTGCGGACTGGAACGTTTATGCAATACAAGAACTAGAAGTTAAGTTATAATTATACTTTTATAGTTTTTAAATCATATATTTATGTGATTCCATTAAATTACAATGTAGGTATCATTTGACATGATATAATTTTGTTTCCAATTTATTTTTGTTTGATTAAAAAGTAATAATTCGTAAATATTTGTAATCAAATGTTATATATTAGTATAAACGATTCCAAACTTATATTAAGATGTGCTCGGTGGTGCAGAGCGTACAGTGGTCAAAATTTGGATAGCCCCAAAACTTTTAGTTTTTTTTGTTTTTTTTTTCTTAAAAAAAAGGAAAAATATTATTGTTTTATTATTTCACAGTCTTGGGAATTTAAAATGTTTAGTTTTTAAAAAGTATATACTTATTTTATGCATAGTGGCAAATAACAAGGTTCATTCAAGTTCAGCTAATTTTAAAAATGCAAGCTACCAGTGGAGACTTCGTTTATTTAAATTCAAAAAGATAAACAAATAGGAAATATATTTTTTTTTTAAATAAGTAAAACAATATTAACTTCTCATTTATTCAATAGAAGAAGATAATTGTTTTCTTATTGGTCACCACGCTCAAAAAGTGTAACTTGAATTAATATCAAAGAAAGAATGTGAATTAATATCAAAGAAAAAAATACTGCATAAATAAAATAAATAAATAAATAATTATAATTGCATATTGATAAAAAATGCTATGAAATAGCTTTACCGTGGCGGTCCCCGAGTGTTACACGTATTTTTGACTTTGATTATTAGATTTAAGTGCTTCGTAGTTTTTAAGTAAGTTTAAACGCTCATAACTTATTTACATATACCTATTTTCCATAGGTTCGTGTTTAAATCTTACCATACTGTTAAACACTGCTATTTTTCCTCATTTTAAATATTATTTTTAAGTGCATCGTATTAATTTGTATTCTTAAATGCACGGTTTGTAGCTATAACCAGGTAGCTTTTGTTATCACGTACAGTTACGCACGTCAAATTTTACGTATAACGTTGAGCGACATTGTTGCTTCTTACATCTTTTAGCGCATGCGCCTGGGCCCAAGCGACGCTTGTTCACATTTATTGCTCGGTTGTTGCCGACTGTTAGTGACTATTTATTATTTCTTGTTAGACGAGTTAGAAATATACTGGCTTAAGGTTATTTACTAAACTATAGGATTAGCTATTAGTAGTTGACGCTATTAATTGTAGTTTAAGATATTTGTATCATTGAAATCCTAATTATAAATATTTTTTCTTAACTCCCAAGTGTTTAGATTAGCGCAGTGTTAAATAATTAAGATTCTATCAATTTATAATTTATTTAATTATACTTATCAGTTAGTTGTTAGAATATTAGGTTAGGTATACGTGCAGAGTTCGTTAAAATTAAAAATTAACAATATATTTATATATCTTCACTTCACTTTGTGATACAGAGGAAGGTAAGATAAGGTGCTTACAGATTAAATAACACTCTGTTAAATAGTAATATTAAAACAAGTTACAAAAGTTAGTGGCAAGGGATGTGCTAGACATGTGAAAAGATCACATAACCTATCATTACTTTACCAACACTCCATTCGAGGTTTTAATACTGAGCAGAACGGAGATTATCAGAGGCGAAAACCCAGTGTTCCTCAATAACAGGAACAAACCTGGTATGCAGACAGGTCTAAGACTGTGTAAGGTACAGAGGCTGGAGTATTCTCCAATAACCCTAAGAGAAACCTTAGCTATGCTATGGGAAAACATACTTCAATATGTCAGGCTGAGGTTTATGTTAAATTGCAATGTGCAAATACAAACAGCAGGAAAGCTACCAAAAATAGGCCGATCCAAAAGATGACTAACAGCCGGGCGATCCTTAGGGCTGTAATAATTGACATTAACATTTGTAAAATATAAAGACTTCGTAAAAATTTTAAAATCTAGAAATGTTTTAACTAAATATAGCGTAACAAAAATAAACCAAACAACAAGGTTATTAAACCAAGCAGAAACTTACTTTGAACCAAAAATTATTAAATGGTAAGATGTTAAGATTCTGAAAAATAATAAACCTAAATCGTAAATTTTGTTTACTAATCTAATATCCAGTTTACTTTTCCAACAAGTCCAAACTATATAATTCAATCAAAAGTTCACTGTCATAATTTGTTTCATACCACAAGATGTCAAATTGTCACTTAAATTTTTATCAAAAAGTTAGTACTGTACGGACCATTAATGCTTTATCATTACCTTCTTAGACTATTGACATGAATAATTTAAGACAGAAGTATCCATGCGTAGATAATAAGATCTCGTCCATGACAAATGCCGAACCTAAAATTCTTATTAAACAGGACAATTGACCTCTTTAAGAGAATAGCTGAACTATTTATGGACCTTGAAATGGGCCAGTTCTTTCAAAGACTGCTTGGATAGGTAATCCATGGCAATTGCGATATTAAATTATGCAAAGAACTTAAACATTTTGTTAATTTTATTGACTCAAAAGTCAAAGACGACTTAGATCTACTACATGATCTGGTAAAAGATTGATTGCCAAGCTAACAATATGTCCAAAGAAGATATCAGAGCCCAAGAAATTCTTGACAGGACTTTAAGGAGAAAAACAACAATGTAATTTTACCTGAGAGTAAGGACGCGGCTATGAAAAGACTGCTTTGTACCGAAAAAAAAAAAAAAAAAAAATGACAAAGAAAAGAATTTTACGGCTTTTTGGCACACTTATATATTTTAGTGATCAATTCAATAGAAATACTTTTTTAAAATTCGATATTATTCTTAATTTGCTATGAATTTAGCTTACCTTTTAATTATGTACAGCTTTTTGAATTCTTAAAGTATAGTTATTTTTATAAATAATTATTCATCCTATTCATCATTCATATTAATAATCTTCTCTATGTTTATATAAAAATTAACCCCTTAATTGGGAATTGTTTATTATTTTACTTGACATTTAAGAATTAGGTTAATAATTTTAAATGACACCTCAGGTTTACCAAAATAATGAGAATCTGCAAATTAATAGTACCATGGCCTTGACCATGTGTCTGTCCTTTATTAATAAACATCATAATACAGGAAACTATAATTTATTAGAATATATAAAACAAAAGAACAATATTATGTTTTGTGGTACTAATGGTACTATGACCTTGACCATGAATCTATCCTTTATTAGCTAAGTCAATAAACTAGGAAACATATTTTACTACAGTGTTTGCAATAAAAGAACAACATTTTAATAAATTAATTTTGAACTTTGATCCTGACAAGGCATTTTTCTGGATATTTGAGAAAGATCTTCCATTTTGTTTTGTGACTCTTATCTAGGACGACGTCCTAACTTAATTTTGAGGATTTTGATAGTAAAAAAAACATTCGTAGTGTTTTATTGGAATAAATATTTTATTGTAAGATATAAAATTACACAGCTATTTTGTGGATCTATTTTCAATAAAAACAACACTCAAAATCACTTAATATCCACGTGGCCGCCCAACACCTTCGGGTAGGGTATAACCTTTATTATTGAACTTTTGTGCGCTCCTGTATTAGGCTTAACTTGAGGCTAACTTTTATTGTAAACATTTTAGGCCAGTAAATAAGATACCTACTTACACACTTGCTTTCATTTCACTCGCTCTTTGCACTTCACTTTCGCTTTGAGATCTGCTTCTTAGCACCACTGCTTTTACCATACACACGAGCACACATCACCAACACCATACAGAGTGGTACACGAATCCACACTGCACGATACCAGCATATCCGCAACTGCATGTCTGACACACCTATTCGCTTACTCATCATTAGCCCCATAACTTGCATGTAGAGCACTAGGAGGCCGTAAGAGAAGCTATAGTTTACCAGATACCCAGGACTAGTTAGGTAGGGTTATTCCATTTAGTCTATGGCCAAACAACGTCACTACCTACAATAGAACAAATTATAAATAATTATCAGTCTTTTTTAAACTAAATTAAATATATATAAACTAACCCATAATTGGATGAAGCCCCTTGATTCAATCAAATTTAGCTGTGAGCCAAAAGTGTCGATACTAGCGGTAGTTTTATCTATCTCCCTTTCTATCTCTTATAATTTATATTATATGGTTGCCTATATAACAGGAAATAGATGGTTATAATGATCCTTTGATTTACTCTGTACATATCTATTGAATTACGTTTGAGTTGATTACTAAAAGAATAAACCTAATCAATAAAGAAATATTATTTTATGGTTTAATGTTTATCTACCAAGCCTTTTCTTCCCTGAGATAAAAGGTAGAACCACCGATAGCCTAACTAAAGCGAAACCTTTTGCTGCTAACAAGAATTTTGGATAAGACTTATTGTGAAAAAATAAAAGACATGGAAAATAAGGGGTATATTTTAAAACTGACTTTAGATATACTGGAACCTAACCAAAGACTGAGGCAGCAAGGAAATTAATAAGTGAAGTAATATCCGTACATAAGCGGGGAGGATTTAATATATGTAACTGGGTAATAAACAAAAAAAGTTTGATCGGTCATTTAGAAGTCTATACTAGCATAAAGTCAAAAATCTTTAAATCCTTCAACGGAAAGAATCTTAGGTGTTTTATGGGACCCTGACAAAGATTTTGTTTTAAAACAAAATTTTATAAAATAGAAAAAAGTATACTTGACAAAATTAAACGACCGTCAAAACAAAGTATATTAACCGTTGAGTAGCGACAGCTGCGGAACCGAATTCTAGTGCGCCGACGCGAAATAGAAAGGCGAGACGTCTTCTAAAGATGTAAACAACCCCTTTCACTTTAGTCCGGCAGCTGATATAGGAATTCGTTGTTGTGGATTTATTAGTCAAAAATTGTATTCAGCGATATGTTTAAACAACGCGAAATTTAAAGTTTGAGACAACTCGATTAATAAATAAGAAGGTCCATAAGTATTAATTTCTATTGTTATCAAAAATCAAAACCCTGTGCACCTACCAACTTTCAAGTCTTTAGCTCATCCGGACGTAGGTAAAAAAATTGAAATTTATCAATAGTGATATATATTTTTATATTTATTACATAAGTAAAATACTCATAAATATAAAACTGCCTGATGACCAAACCTTTATTATAAATGTAAACTACAAAAGAGTTTTACTTCAAATTACGTCGGCAGTGTAAACATCACATTCAAGACCAGTTCATAATTCGAGCAGTGTTTTAGTGTGTCGTTCCGTCAATAACGTCAAAAGCGAGAGAAAGAAAATTTGCACCACCCAAGATCAAAGGCACCGACGCTTTATGTCGCTACTCAACGGTTAATATACTTTGGTCAAAACGTGATGTTTTAAAAGTAGTAATGTCAGTATTTGACCCTCTTGGATTTATATCTAATTTTATGATACAAGGTCAAATATTTCTTTAGGATATTTGGAGGTCAACAATTGAATGGGATGACGAAATTCCGGATAATTTATTGAAAAAAATGAAATAATTGGATAGACATTTTAAAAAATATTTTTAAATTTGAAATATGAAGACAATACTGCTAATATGACAGAGGTTATTGCCAAATACAACTTTGTTTTTTGTGATGCTTTTGAAAATGCTAATGCGACAGTAGCCTATCTTAGATGGCAAGATGAAATAGAAGTAAATGTCTGTTTTCTAACTTCCAAAACTAAAGTGGCTTCTTCACGACCACAGTCAGTGCCAAGACAGGAACTTAAAGCTGCTTTGATGGAAGCTCGATTGGGACATTTTATAAAAAATAATTTAGACTTGAAATTAAATTCAGTATTATTTTGGACAGATTCAAAGACCGTACTTCACTGAATTCGATCAGAAGCACGACGCTTTAAGATGTTTGTAGCTCAACGACTAGGTGAAATCCAGGAGCTATCAAACACTTCGGAGTAGAGGTACGTTGAATCCAAATCGAAAGTCGCTGATGAAGCTACGAAATATTTCAAATTATTGACTTTTCCTCAAAAAATAGGTGGCTTAATGATCCATTGTTTTTGTTAGAAAATTCAGAAAACTAGCCTATAGAAAACGATAGCAAGGTAAATGTTGAAAAAACCGAAGAACGGAAAGAATTTACATTTCTGCTGCAAACTAGAGTTAATTCTCCCTGATCCAAAAAGATTTTCAAAATGGTTAATACTTTTAAGGTCTACTGCATGGTTACTAAGATATTTTTGTAATTGCAAAAACAAGGAGCATCCCAGCTAACATTTATAGTTCCAAAGACGTTACCGCTACTAACCTAGTAACTACAAAGGTTACGGCGACCATCCACCGCTACCACTTAGTTACTAAGCTGCTATGTAATAGTTACCAAAGTGGGGAATGATTTTTAGGTAACCAAGTAGTTTCAGGCTAGTTATTGAAACTTCAACCGCCACTATTATTAAAGTCAGAAAGTAGTGGTAGCCTGGTTATTGCTACGTAACAGCATAGTAACTGCTTCATCTCTATTGGAGGTAGGCGTGTCCTGACTCTCTCGTTTAAATATGTATGAATTTAATTTTTATTTAGTGTTGTTTAAAAGATATTGTGATAGATGGCGAGACAAGTGGTTGACTTTGTTACTTGAAAGTAAAATATTAAGTAAAATATTAAAATACTTCGAAAAAATAAGTGCCACCCAAATTTTAGGTTTTTCATAAAAAAAGATAATAATAATAAAATAAAAAGTGATATTAAGCACTCACATAGTCCCAAGTTGATAATAATTTTAACTTTTTAAATGCTGAATTTAAAATTAAAATTAATAAATTTTTTATGTTAAAAAAAATGCATATCTTATTTCACCTAAAACATATGGCCGAATTATAAGTTGTGACTATGAAAGATAATACTACCACTTTAAAGTAATTTTGCCTTTGTCTTTAGTAACTCTAACTCAACATATTGTCAATTAAAGTAAGTGCGACTATAAAGTCAATTTTGCGACTATGTCGAAGTTACTATAAAGCAATAACATGCTACTATAAATATAAAGTTATAATAAAGCACCTAGTTTAGTTCCAATTACTAGCAGTTGTTACTTGTTAGTTAAAATTACTTTGTAGTCGCATTTTAGTAATTTTTATGGTTTCCGCTACTATAAGATGGTGACTTTAAGTAAAAATTATTTTAAATACATTTTTAAAGTAAATTTTCGGTTATTGTAACTTCGTTATGGGTGTTTGTATAACCATAACCACAAGCGACACACTGAGAATAACTGTTACGTTTTAGTGACTGTATCATTAGGAATATAAAGTAATTGTTACATTAAACAGGCATTTATAGTTGTAGCTACTACATATTTACTAAATTAAAGTAATAAATACTAAAGTAATAGTAATTATAACTCTATGCTATTTGGGATAGAAGAGATCATGAACTCACTTGTGAAGAGATTAAGAATGCTGAAACATTATTGCTAAAAAAGGTGCACGAGGACTGTTTTTCAGAAGAAATTTGTTTTCTTTGACAAGAAAACGAGTTGCCTACTAGCTCTAGGTTATATACTTTAAATTGTACTCATGATAAATCTGAATGTCTAATTCGACTAGGTGGAAGATTAGAAAAATCTACACAATTAGACATCAACATTAAACATCCAATTTTTTTTAATCCTAAACATGACAACTACTTTGCTAATTCATCATCAACATGAAGAGGTGAACCACCATGGACAAGAGACTGTTAATAATTTTAGGCAAAAATATTGGATTCTTCAAATGAGACCAGCATTTAGAAACTGTTGGGAAAAATGTCAAATGAAGTTGTAGTTAAAAGGAGCAAAGGAAAACGTTATAGAATTATCTTTACCCGCATGGTAACTTGAGCGATTTACTTAGAAATTGCTCATGATTTAAGTACTGATGGATTCATGCATGTATTCCTACAATTTGGAGCAAGACGCGGATTTCCTGAAAGTGTTTAGCGACAATGGTTTAAATTTTAAGGGTAAAGAACAAGAGCTATCGGAAAATGTAGCAAAACTGAATCAATCCGAGATCAGTAAGTTTTGTTGCATCAAAGGAATTAAATGGATTTGTAAACCAGCAAATGCCCCAAACATGGAAGGAGCATAAGAGAGACTTATTCAGTGCGTCAAGAAAATTCTTATTAAAAACCAAGACACTTCACAAGGACATGTTTTGAGAATATTTTAAACTCAAGACCACTTACACACGTATCACTTGACCCTGACGACCCCGAACCATTAACCCCAAAACAATTTCTAATTGGTCCCGCTTACAAAGCAATGCCTTGTGTTTATGTTAGTGAGGAGACTATAAATTTGCTGCACAGATGGAAATGTTCACAAAAAATTGCTGATTTATTTTGGAAAAGATGGCTCCGAGAATATCTTCCTTCCATGGTTAAACGAAATAAATGGTTTTCAGATAAAAAATGTATTCAGCTGGGAGATATAGTCCTAATTGTAGATTCCAACAATCCTAGGAACCTTTGGCCAAAAGGAAAAGTTGTAAAACTTTATCCAGCCAAGGATGGATAACTAACAGTAGTCGATGTTCTTACTGCTAATGGTAACCAATTACGACGTCCTGTGAACAAATTATGCATTCTGGATTTAAGAAGATTTCAGAGGAAAACGAGCAGGCAGAAGAACAGAAGGCATTGGACAGAGACAAATGAAGTAGTAATTGTTCGCAGATTCAATTACTAGGGGGGAGATTTGTTACACATTTATTTTATTTTTTCTACGTTTAATTTGAATACTCTGTATGTTGTTTTTGGTTGATCGCATTGTAAAAAATATATGAAAGTCAGTGTCATAAATAAAAAAATTCAGATTTGACATCACTATTATTTTGGTTCTTCGACCCGGGATTTATACATTTTATTCTAGGTAAGACCACAAGAACAGTAACAGAGTGGGTACTATGAATTAAAATAGGGTTATAAACACAATACGCCAGTAGGCTGTCGTGTTATAGGAGACTAAGTCAGACAAGCACAGGAAAAAACTATAACTTTCCTGTTTATTTATTATTACAAATAATAAATATTTCGTTAACATTTTGGTTTATTGTGTAAAATGATATATTTTAGGCCATCTTTAAAATAAATACTCGAACTAAAAAAAAATATATTGCAGTTTACATAATTACTATAAGAAAATGTGATCAACAAAAATGTTTCTAAGATAGGCATATTGGAAAAATTCACGTATATCGAGCATACAATTATTATTTTTAAATGTCAGTTTGGATTTAAATTGGAGACCCTCATTGTCGGACATGACTCATATATCTGTGTTTATAGCTTTGAAGCTTTGTAAGTAATTCCTATTAAAATATATTCAGGGTGTGGTGGAACTGAGCCCATAAGTTTTGTTAATATTTATGTTGATAGAAAGTTAACCGAAACTAGTGATGGACGCAACTTTGTAGGACCCAAAGTTCCCTATATCGATTTAATAAAGTTTATCCATTGGCTATATACTTTAGTGATTCAAGGATGATGATGATGATTCTCTATGACTTTGTTAGTGAAAAACAGAAGCTGGAGCTCTTTTATGGTAAATTTTTTAACAAAAGAACATCTAATACATATAATAGTTAACATACATTTAAATAGCCACATTCACAGATGTAGATGTATTCATTTGTTTTCCCCTTGAAACTGGTGAAATAACGAATGTTTTACTTTATATAACCGGTTGGATAAAATAGATCATTTTGACACTTGTTGCGATTACAAAAAGGTCACTTTATAAGTCAAAATTAGAAAAAAATATAAACAATGCCCTCTGAGGATTTGCTATTAACAAACTGTAAACTAAAAGCATCGAAACTGGTAAAATAAAATCTTGCATCCTATAATTATGAATTTATACGTTTCCTTATCTTCTCAATCTTCTTTATTTGCTAATTCTGTAAGTACAGTTCGTTCCATCCAATATGAATTATTTTCCAAAATCACAACTACTTGAATTTAGTACAAATACAGACATCGCTTGCTAAACTTCACCAACAGCGATCTATTAATTAATTAAATCTAATGTGTATGTTGACTAGTGAATACCATGAAATTTAAATGTGTCAATTCCTTCGCCGAAATTATTAATCCCCGGGTGGCCAAGAAGTTCAGTTTGTTCCTTTGAATTTCGAAGTCAAACATTTCATCCTAACACAACAACGTATACCCAATTAATGCCGTACAATAATTTTGTTTCGATGTTTTGCAAAGACATAATATATAATATTTTGATATTGTTGACAAGTTAAAGCCCTGTACGTGTCACACACCTAAATAATTGTAATAAAATTTTAAACATTTTCGTGGATATATCTACAAATATACTATCCAGATCACAATTATTGATCGATACAGTGATATTTGATTAGGTTGCATCCAGGTAACATTGTTTTATAGTGGTAAATTTAGAATGTTGCTTTAGGGCAACATTGATAATTTTAAATCTATTTTTTGTACGTGTCAAATGAAGAAACAGTAGTAAACAGAAGTAATTTTTTACAGTAATTTATTAAATAATAACAATCATTAATGAAGTTTAATTTGTTTACAAGTATCTAAATAGTAAACCATTAACAATTAAGCATTATAAAAATTATAAAAACCTTGTTTGAATTTATTTCACATTCCTTAAAGTGAACTCTAATGTAACTTTAAAACCATAAGAAAGTGGACTCTAATGTAACTTTAAAACCATAAGATCTAAAATAAGATTTTCAATAAAATATAAGGCTTCTGTTAACGAAGATGTATTTCAATCAGGATACAATCATCAAAATTAATTTATATATATTTCACTGTCAAGTATTAAACAATACACAGTATGCACTGTGTAAAAAACTAGTTACTAGTATATTATGTTTACATATAACTGTTCATATACATAATTTAATGCCTGGGGATCTAGATAGACCCTTTCTGTATATTATTCACTTTGAAACGGGCTAGCTACTGGTTTATACTTTTATATATATTCGAAAGAAGATAAACTATCTAATTATTTGTTTTATTTAAAACATTCACCTAAAGAAGAACTGTCATGATGTCATGTCAATCACTGCAGTGATACCACAATAGGGTTTTCTGTGTACCAGATTCAATTTATGTACCAAATTTTTTGAATTCAATTTGTAGTAACAAAGGTTTTGTGTTTTCTTATAGAGAACAAAAAGGAGGCCAACAATTTTACACGTGAACTGGACACTGGCCAAAAGCACTAGGTTGGCAACAAGGTTCTTTGGTTTGCTGTTGGTGCAGTGTGCACCGGTGTTAATTACACCACCTTATTTACCTAGTTTACTTCCTCCTTATTCCTTATGTACACGTCGAGTATAATTCACTCCTTCTAAATAGCTGGTGGTCACCAAATCGCCGATAGGAAGGTGTAGTGGATTTTACACCGGGCCAAAAGAAAGGTATAGTGTCTGTTAGTATGGTTCATTCCTACACCAGTGGGAAGAACGAAAGGACCAATAGAGTAGAGACCGCGATATGGTAATGTACAATTGACGTTTATTTTGGTAGTGGCTATTAGGTCGCCTCTCCGTACATATTTGCATGTATCATTAAACGATTTATAACACATACGTGCATGGTATGACTTAATCTGAGGATCTTTACAGATTTTCCAGTTTAAAACTCGTTACCTAATTATATAATTATTGGTAATATTACCTAAACTTATTTGGTTAGATTACTTTATACAAGTAATGGATAGTTTGAATTTCTTACTCGGGGGATGAAATTGTTATCAAGGTGTATATATTTTAATCATTCAAAGTTATTAGATAACCTTATAGAAGGGATGCCTAATTATAAGAATAATAATATTACCCAATAATATTGTTAGACAGAGAACCTTATATAAATGTGTAGTTTGAAATTCTTACTCCGGTGATTGAATTATTGATGTGTTAAACTTTAACAAACTACTCTTATTATATAAGTCACACTTAAATTGTTGATTGGATAATCTTATGAGTAGAAGAATGGCTAATTTAAAATGGCTTCCGATGGGGACGGATTTATTGACATGTTCAAGTAATTTAAAAGGCTTGGTGGAAGACAATCGAACAGAGTTATGAGAAATATACCCGGAATAAAAATTGTAAGTTTAGACCTATCTCAAGATATTAACCCTGTGGTTAGGGCTAAAATAAATTAACAGAAGTTAATTAAAATTAACTAATTTTATTCCACAATGGAACAAATTTACCAGGATCAAGTAATCGTATCATGATTAAGAGGTTATAAACTACCATTTAAACATAAACCTAAACACAAACGCCTCCTTTACCAAGAATTTGGTTTATATCTGAAAATGCTTTAATTCTGAATTAAATTAATTACTAACTATCAATCTCTCAGGATATACAAAATTTGTAGAAAATAATTATTTCTAACATTTTATCTTTATCTGAACCATATGGTAAAAGACTATTAATACTTTACCTTAAAATTTCAAACTAATTCCTTATAGCTAACCATTTTAAGATGAAGAATAGCCAGATGACTATCAAATTAATGTCAAAAATTGTTTTATGGGGCCAAGTGACCTTAAGGAAGATTACTCATGAAAGTCAGAGATATGTTAGACTTAAACTTTGGAATTCATATTATATTTTTTTAAGCAGTTCTTTTGATATTAACAGTGAATCCCTGGTATTCACAAAGTATTGAAAATCTGTGATTGTTCATTCTAAAAGCAGAAGCATAACTTCTAGAGGTCTGTATGACCTTGATAATGGGCAATACTTATGAAAGTTCCTAAAATAAGGGCCGATTCCACCATTGTTTTAAACGAAGTTTAAAGTAATGTAATGTGAGCCATTTCATTATTCAGTCATGCTCTAATACTCCAAGACCCTCTCTGTATTAGTTGGCCTTTGAGGCTCAACTTGTCCGCTTATTATACATAATTAAACCCCTTAAGACCAAACCTATATGACGACTATGGTGAAGGTGCTTTCGATGATGTTCGAGAAAGAACGAGATAATGTTTCTAGTGTATTGGAGAGAATATGTGAACTTACTAGAACATTCGCCAATTTTTTAAATTTGTATATAAATATTGGTGGAGGACCCATCAGAATCAGTTATTATATGGACAGTGTAGATAAATAGTAATTAGTAGATAGACAGTGGTAAATATAAATAGTGAACGATTCAAAGACATTCGAAATATATATAAATTAAAATAGTAGTGTTATAAAATAAATAAGTGTTCAAATAAATTATTAATAAATAATCTGTTGTTTTAAAGTAAACAAACATCACAGTAATAATTTTTGATTTAAATATAATTTTGTTTCGACCGACATGTGAACTATGTTTAGTTAACTTAAACTACAGTTTAAAGTTATCCCTCTAAAATGGTTAGGTTACAGAAGATATTTTATCTGTGTTGTAATTAAATTAAAATAAATTCAGATGAAGATGAGGACGAAATTTTAGGAAAGAAACATTTTTTTTTATATTTATATACATTTGATATTGAGTTGGGTTTACTAAGAAGAACTTTAATAAAACATGATTATTTTGTTGAAATGGGATATCTAACATTGTTTAAATGAGTTCGTTGATGAAAGTAAGCCTCTTTTTTTATCTAGAATTGATCGGCTCTTATGACTCATAACTTATTTTATTTAGTTTAATGAGTCTTTCAAACTAACATTTGCTTGTATAATTTTCTGGTAAATATGCAACAAATTCTGCAGGTATTGTGTTCCAAATTCACCTTTTTATTTGGGTAATATTTTGCAGATAAATTTATAGGCATTGAATTTGTTTTACAAAAAAAAAATCCTTTATAAAACGTTTAGTTTATTTTGAAACTTACAGAAATTCTTGTCTTGTCTATACTGAAAAGATGGATACAACCAATGAAAAATATTTAACGGCTAGGTACCAAGTAACTATAAAACGGCATCTCGCCTGCCGTAATTGGACGCATAATCTTTACACCTCTACCGGTAGTGGGATAGTAAATATGCTTAATTCTGTCTGTTCAGCTGTATTAATAGCATTGGTTATATACCGTTCTCTGGAGAGAGGTTTGAATAGTTCACATATTGCATATAAAATAAGAGGAGAGGGGGGGGGGGGGGGAGTGAGGTGAGATGAACAGGGTAAAGTGAGTTACCTCTGATTAGACAGACTTTAACGAAAAAAAAAAAAAAATCGCCAGAGGGATCTGCTTAACATCCTCCTAGTAAAACCTCGTTAAATTACGGACGGAGGAATATAACTTATTTCAAAGAGTTTTAAAATGTTTAAGAACTTTAGTTAAGTGGCTTAAGTGTAAGTCGATGGATTTAAAAATAACCTTTTATATGTATTTAAAGTTTTGGAGTTCTAATTAGAAAGAACGGAGGAGGGTAATGAATGGCTATTTTCTAAACCTAAAAAGTCACAACGTCCTGCAATATGTTAGCCGTTGGTTGAAATTAAGACCACATATCTGAGTAGATACCGCAGTATTTAAGTCGCATTTCACACAGCAACATGCCTTTACATATGCTGCCAATAAATTGGGAATTAGTATTGTTACGCAGGTTTTTGGTATCACAATTTAATGCAACTGATAACATTAACGTGTAACGTCTATCATAAGAAATATCTTTTGGATCGGTATTCAAATATATAGATTAGGATGTAAGAATCAAAGAATATATCTGCTCATATCAGCTTATTCAATAAACTTTTATTAAATTAAACATTAATTCCTTGTATTTCGTGTGATAATTAAACTGCTTAATAATAATACATATTAGACCATTTATGGAAAAATAAACCAAAAAAATAATATGTAAGCTTTGTTCGGCTTACTTTTGAGGACGGTTTAAAATCGTTATAATCATGCGCATTTAAATTTAACTGTTGGGCTTTCTCCAAATCTAGTCCTAGGACACTCTAGGATTGACTGTTTCGAAATTCGCGTGCACTTTTTTTATCATCTACATAATAAGATCAAGCTACGCTCGTCCCACCCACCCCTATGTTATGTTATGTTGAGAATGGGGTGTTAATACACTGCGACCTAAAAAATCTATTGTGCCCCCTTCTGTCGCTACTGCACTAAGGATATATCTATCCCGTCTAATTTAACGGTTTTGAGATTAAGTTTTCTTTTCCTTTAAAAAGGCTACTAGTGTTGTTTTTGTAGGGTTTATACTAAGTCCCACTTCACGGCACCATCTTTTGGTATGTTCTAGTCCTCGTTGGACTATATCACACAGGATATTACTAAACTTGCCACTAGCAAATATGACTATGTCGTCGGCATAACCTTGACAGGGTATGCCGAGGTCAGTCAATCTGCATAGAAGTTCGTCTACGATTAGGCTCCACATTAGTGGGGATATAACTCCTCCTTGTGGACATCCTCTGGTTATGCAGATGGAGATGGTGTCCTGCCCTATCTGTGTATCTGCAGTTCTTGTAGATAATAGCTGAGCCATCCATCTGGATGTGATGTTATCTACTCCTCTGTATGCAAGTGCTCGTTTAACAGATTCATGTGGCGTGTTGTCAAAAGCTCCTTCTATGTCTAGGAAGGCACACATGACCGTTTTTTTGTTTGTCAGTGCATCCTGGATTACATCAGTCAACTGTACCAGGGCAGTTTCTGTAGATCTTCCTGCTCAGTACGCGTGTTGGCTTACCCACCCCTAACCACTACAGAAGAGTGCGAGCGAAGTAAGAGCGCCCAGCCGACATTTCGAAATTCGCGCGCACGCTAATTTCGAAACGTCAGTCGGGCGCTCCCCGATCCCTAACAAATAAAATAATAAAACAAGTTCATGTTAGCTTATGCAATATATATTACAAATAGAAATTTTCAAAAGGTACAAATAAACAAGATGAACAACACATTTAAACAGAAAACAATTAATATTTTTGCGATATGTGCAAAGTTACATTTTTTAGCCTGTCTTTCGCACTATTTCCATAGATTTCTTTCCACATAAAAGTGTCGATGTATTCCGGTAAAAATTTAGAATTCATGACACCAAGTTGTCTCAGATATCGTTTTAAGCATGACCAATAACCCTCCACATGGTTCGTACAGACACCTGTCTCAGGATCTCTAAAATATTTTGAATGGTTAACGGTTTTATGGATATAACCAATATTTTTCAATTGGTTATATCCATTTCATTGATTAGTCTAAATTTTAGATCCTAGGCGAACAATGCGGCGGATTATTGGTATTAAAGTTGCTTATTTTTGGTTTTTTACGTAGACAACATAACCGTTTTTCTGTGTGGTGTCATAAATTTCAAGAACCCACTTTTTCAGAATACACCGACCACGGTTATATTTTCGTTTAGTGATGACCAATTTATCAATCTGTACAACGTGTCCGATTCCCCCTGAAAAGGAACATGCTTATGCATTATACAGTATGGTTCAAATGAAAGGAATAAATTCATTATAATGGAAGTAGCTGGTTTTTCGAAAAAATGCTCGGACAGGTCAATTTTGTTTACTTAAAGCGCAATTTTTTAAATAAAATTCAATTTTCCCCCACTTCCCATTTTTGGGCAGTGACGTCATTGACAATTTTTTTAAATAGCAACCCCAATTTTTTTTTCTTGATTTTGATAGATCTTGCAATTTTCTACTCGGAAACATAATATTTGAAATATCTGACATAACAATTTTTTTTGAAAAAAAGTCATTTCAAGATCAGATACATAAATTTTATGTTATTTTGAGAAACAATAAATTAATAACAGATAATTATTTGTAATTAAATGCTTAATCTAACAAAATAATAATATAAAAAATAATAATAAAAAGAATTTGTGAAATTGTCATTTAATTCGTTTTATTATTATTATTATTATTATTTTTTTAAATTAAGCACTTAATTACAAATAATTATCTTTTATTAATTTATTGTGTTTCAAAATAACATAAAATTTATGTATCTTATCTTGAAATGACTTTTTTTCAAAAAAAATTGTTATGTCAGATATTTCAAATATTACGTTTCCAAGTAAGAAATTGCAAGATCTATCAAAATCAAGAAAAAAAAAATTGGGGTTGCTATTTAAAAAAATTGTCAATGACGTCACTGCCCAAAAATGGGAAGTGGGGGAAAATTGAATTTTATTTAAAAAATTGCGCTTTAAGTAAACAAAATTGACCTGTTCGAGCATTTTTTCGAAAAACCAACTACTTCCATTATAATGAATTTATTCCTTTCATTTGAACCATACTGTATAAATATAATATTTATGAAACTTATAAAAATTACCTAAAAAAAAACTGATCATTTTTATTGATCAGTTTCCAACTAATAGTATCTTATGTGTATCTATATTGCTGTACAACTCTTTCTTTGGTTTCTCCCAACATTTCTGCAGTAGAAACTACCCTAAGTTGACATGCCCAGCACCAAAACAATAAAATTATGTTTCTCACGGAAATTTTCATGTTCTCAAAATATGTATTTTTAAATAGAATATAGTCAGCTCTACATTTTTGGCAATAAAAAACTGTATTTAAATTGTTTGCTCCTTCTTTTTGCCGTGTCTTGCAAACTCTTCTGCATGATTTGGTCTTGCATCAAAAATTTGATTTTAATAAATTTATCTTTTGTAAATTTTTTAGCAACTCAGCATTACTTTTATTAATTATGCGATTTATACCGTTAATACTGTTCACTTCCATAATTTATTTTATTATCAATTAAACAATACTTAAATGGTTCGAAACCAAATTCAAATTGACATTCATAAATATTAAACAAAATGTTCTAGAATAAAATAAATGAACATCTAAACTGTTAATAACAGACTACTTAATTTTTAAATATTGCGGGTAACGCAAAAACAATCAAGGTAATCTTGGCAACACCGCTCATTGTTTAAAAGGGAAATGTCAAATAATAAGTTGTAGCTTAAATTTAATGAAAGGCTTGTTTTCGTATTTTTAAGAAGTACTTAATTAAAATATATAATTAATATATACTTTTTTTCGTATTTCCGCACCTAAAGTGAGTTAAAATCAATAAGTAGTATTATATAAATCAAAAACAAATTAAAATTGGCAAAATTTAGTGTGTTCAGTAAGTCGAATGTACTATGTCGACATACAACCACTTATGCAAATTAAAATAAAGTAGTTTTATTAGTTAGGTTAGTAAAAAATACAAATATTTTGACAATAAATGGGTGTCTGAATGCATATCTAAATGAATTTTAATAATTTAATAACATACAGTCTGCTGTACTAAAAAGTTGACTGGAATGACAGTGCAGTTTACCTCCTAGGCACAGAAATATATTAACATTTTATGAAATTATTTTAAATTTTATCTGGCTAAAAAGTATGAAGTATGACTCAAACATTTAATTCTGACAAATGATTCTTGACACTAGTTGATCTGATAAAAATTTGATATCTCTTTCTTTTTTTTAAAGGAATTTGTTGTTCATGGCGAAGAAGGCAAAGATAACTTGTGTCTACCCTCAACTTCAGCAGAAGTAGAATATATTGGAACAAGTTCATAGTCAACCATTTGTTCTTCTACATTGTGTCACAGCACAAATTCAAACGAGTAGTGTATTATCATCAAACACTCCAAGAAAGCAGAGGCTGCGACTGAGGATAGCAACGTTAAGGAAACGTTTATTTGGTGCAAAAAATAGGAAAAATAATTACTCATTATTTAATATTTTTTTATAATTTTAATTATTTTAATTTTCAAACACCTAAAACGATTTTATGTTATGAATACTATGTAATAGTTTTAATAAAATATGTCATATGTATGTGATCCTTTTTTTAGAATATATAGGTTTGTTCCAACAACAATCTTGGAACCATACATAAACCAGTCCACAACTTATTGTCGACGACCTGTCGACGACCTGTCCACGACCTGTCGTAGATTGGGACTGAATTCGGAACTTGGATGTCTTGGAACACATTTTTTTGTTGTCAGACACATTATTAAAATAATAGGACTATAAATAATAATTATTATAATGAATGAAACCCAAATTATAATCGATAAAAGTATATAACCTTTGGATCTAGACTACGATCTAAGCTATCAAAACAAATATAATCTCGAAATTAACAGAGTTGGTCATGGTTTATTTACGAGCTTAGTTTCGTTTTGCACATATCTTGACAATTCGTTCATATTCAGACCCAGGAACTGATTTGACAGTACAGAAACTGGTTTGTGATTAGGTTTGGGTGTGTTGAAACACTAGGTTTTTGTACAGTTTTGAGTCCCAAGTTTGTTGGAACACCAAATCCAGACTGCGCAGAATCCCGACAGTACGTAAACCGATTTTCTATTGTGTTGGAACAAACCTTATAAGTCTAGTTAAATATGTACGTAATTTGAGTACATAGTTTCTCAACTGTTTTTTACCGTTTTTATAATATAAATAAACTATTGTTTAAAACTTTATAATTTTTATTTTTGAAACCTCTGTCGGAAGTGCTACAATTTAAAAAATATTTTACTTAAATCGAGAATAGTTTAAAATATATTCATGCAAATTTTCATAAAATATGACACATAATTCTGTAAAAGCAAAATGTAGTTTTCGCAGTGTAGGTTCAGTGAATAGCTGCGTTCGCCTGTACTGTGAATAGTTATGTTTTTTCAGAATATCTCTGTGGTGGAACTGAAGATCAAATATTTCTATTCCTTCTACTTCAAAGTTCTGACCATTACTTTCTTTTCTGTATTGTTCTTTCTTCTGTGAAAACCTATACAAATACAATAACTTTGAAAGCCAATATCTGACGTTGCCGACATCGCATTGGTATGGTGTTATTAGAACTTTTTTCAGGACATCAAAATTAACGATTAAAACACATTTTCATGTTGGGGCCTATTATCTTTGAATATATATGTTAGAAAGGAGGAATCCGAAACGACCTTGGAATCGCGATGGTATCTAATTTTGACAGTGAACTAGACGAATCAGCAGTGGGATTCTCATCTTTCGTACTCGGCTCGTGTTGTAACGAGAAAGATTTTGCGATTCCTATCTCGGATATCGAGAAGGGAAATATATCGATATTAAATGTCAGTTGCACTGCTTCATCTTTAGTTCTTTAGGTGCCGAAAATCGATTTTTAACTTGAAATCTTGTAATTTTGTGTCGATAATGTCAATAGATAATTATTTAATTTTCGTTTTTATAAAATAATTTGAGTATGAAAAAATGTTTCATCCCAAGATGTGATAATGATTTACATTTATTATTAAAAATATTTATTAGTGTTGCCAAAAATATGAAAAGAAGGAAATTATTATTATTACACAGAAAAGCTTCAAGCAACGGCTAAATTATTTTAAGGTTTGTATCTATACTCTTTATTAAAATGAAAATGTTTTATTGTAATTTATTAGACTTCAATTATCTACCATTGTAGTAACGATGCTTTTTCTTTTTTTTTTTTTAGATACCAGATGATTTTGAAAACTGTTTAATTTTTAAATGATGGATAAACCTTAACATATAAGTGAGCAGTACCACACAAATGTCTGCAAAGTTTTTTGTTATTCACCACACAAGAGCCAGCTCACTGATTCTACCAAAAAAAGAAAAACAGAAAACAAAAAAATGTCTTCTAAAAAGTTGAGTGGAAAATAACCTACTAGAGGCGTTTTTATCTCTATTTAATAAAAATACACCGGATCTTCAAGATGCAGTAGCAATTTGTGACATTGCCCCCTTTAGGAAATTTAAAATGGGCATACTATAAGTTCAAAGGTATATAACCTAAAACCCTCCTTCGGAACATCCTGAAAGTTTTGAAGATAGTAAAGTTTTGTCTGAATCAGAAGAAACATGTTTAATATTTGATTCAAAAGGAACTTAATAATAATGAGCAGAATATTCAAGACCAATGAACTCTCAAAATAATTGAAAATAAACTAAAGGTATATTTAGGATTGCCCAACAGTGTTTTTAAAATCCTCAATCATATTTATGAGAAGGAAAGTGTAGCTTACATAAACATGTTACATTTCTGTGTGAATTAAATTAACTCATTTTGTAAGACTAAATACTTAATAAACTGTTTGTTTTTTTAATTAATTTATCACATTATTTCAGGGATTATAATAAATGTATACAAACAAAAGTGTAAAATCTGTGAAAATTTTATTTACCTATTATTAAAAAATAAAAGTACCTAAATAAGATAAATGAAGTAAAAAACACTTTATTTATAATTAATAAAAAATATGTACAAGCCCTAACAATAATGTAGTTGAACTAATTAAACGTTTCTCTAAAGATTAATTATCAAATTCAACTTGTTATCTACCTCAGCATTATATACTTCAAATGTGGGAGAAACAGTGCAAAATACTTTATGTTCATGTGTAATTATTCTGATTACTGTGCAAATATCTCCTTTTCTCAAGTTTATGGAAAATCGAATTATCTCCATATACTTGTTTGGCAGATCTAAAATTAATAAAATATTTAATGAAGTGATGATTTTTTTAGCATTTTCAAGAGTATATTTTTATGGATTCCTATTTTTTTCAATATTTATTACTTTTCTATGTTCCAAATTATTTCATAAAATATAAACATATTTGTGTTTTTATTATTCCAATTTAGCAATATGCTTCGAGCATGCAATATGGTAGATTTATTCATGTAAATACTAGACATGTGTATAATAGTTGTAACGGAAAGAGTTTGTATATTTACACTATATATTTACTAATGTCAACAGTTTTTATTAACTGCAAAATATTAATTTGCATCTTCTATATCTTGTTCGGGAGGAGTTACTAGTTTATCTTGAAACAGATCATTCTCATTAACTAACCCTTGTTTGTTCTAATTATTACATTCATACTGATTGGGAATTTGTTTTATTTTGAGTTATTTTAATTAGTCTTTGTTAGATTTTGAAGTAGATGGACCAGAGTCATAAGAATGTTCCTTAACAATTGGCAGTTTTAAAGGCGAGTTTCTTTTTATTTGAGTGTTGGCAGCTGCAACATAAAAAAATTAAATAGAAACATTAAATGAAAAAATACCTAAGTATTACCTTTATAAGTACCTATACATCTTTAAAATGCTGAGAACAAACTTTTCTTTCATAAAATTTGTTTCCTTATTTTCAAATTTTGAAGCATACTCTTCTTGCATCCACAAGTTCAGATTTTCCACTTTTAGTTTACAAAATTACCTTACATCTACCGGTTCTAGGAAACCAGTGAAATGTAACAAAATGCCATTTTTTCATAAAATAATTATTCCTGGGTTGCATTGAGGCACACAAGTGTCTTTCACTCATTTTACTATATTTTAAAATAACTTAATATGTATTCTAAACGTCTATTTTAATAGAGATGACAAAAATTTTATACATTAGCTTAATTATTAAATAAAATATTTTAAACGAAACATTTTCTAACCAAAAACACCGTTTAATGACATGACATAACCATTAAACATAAAACGACAGTCTTATTTTCACGTCTCGATCGATACCCAACTCCATTTAACATAAAGAATCGATTATTTTCTAGCGAATAGTGAGCTTCTTAACATATCCCGATTACGAAAGATGAGAATTCCATTGATGGAGAGAAAAGTTTCCGGTCTACCAGTGACGTACTGTCATAAGGGTGCGTAGAAGAGAATAATAAATTCTTATTTGCATTCTATCTAAATTTACGGATTTCTCTCATTTTAACGAATAGCTATTTTCTTGCATTTTTTTTAATTTATCATCATTATGTGAATGAATTTTACTTCTAAATTACATGTTGGGTGGGATAAAAATAGGAAAATATTTTCGTTATAAATTATAGAGGGATTTCATTTAAAAATTAAAGCAATAATGTATTAATAAAAAAAAATTTGACTTTTTTTACGTCTTTATTATGACAATATTTTTATTAATTTAAATGTTACATATTGTATAAATTTTACAAAAACAGTATGTCGTGTTTATTAAGGTTTGATTAATTAATTAAATATGTTTTGAAGATGCGTTAAAAAATAGTACGTGTAGAACTGTAGTAAATGTATTTAGTACGTGTAAAATTATACAACATTATCTGCGAACGTCATCTCTGCGTCAAGAAATACAAAAAAAAACAGATTAGTCAAAGAAGAATTACTTTTTATAATATTCAAAACAATACGTTGGGGCTTCATTATGTTACGAATGGGGTGTCTAATGGCAATGGCAGACTTTAATTTTCTGCAATTGGAAGAAACATCAGATTTACCCTGGATTTGTGAAACTATAACTTATACTTGGACGAGAAATTATTTGCATATGCATTAAACTAAAAATACACTGTTTTTTCCAATAATGAAAACAGTTAAAGAACAAATAACTTTTTACATATTATACAATAAGGCTTTTCGTGCTATCGAAAATTAACTATGATAAAATATCAGCTCAGCTTTTTTTTAACGAACTAAATTCACGGTACTCGACAATCTTACAATTCACGGAAGGAAACTAAAACTGTTTGACGATTTGGAAAAATTATCGTTCGATTGGTATAATTTATCTGTTACAACGACACTATACTAAAAATATGTCACATCTGGTTTTGAACATGCACAGTACATATTCATAGTGGAACGGTATTCACATATTGTACAGAAGTGCATAAAATACATACATGTTAAAATAACAAAAAATGGCTCACAATTTGTTTCTTGCATGAACTCAAGCCATAAATTAATTTTTTTGAGAATCTTTAGGAAATCTGAAAATTGTTTACCTGGGATTAATTTATATAATAATGACTAGAATCTTTAAGAAATCTGAAAATTGTTTACTTGCAATGAATTTATAAATCAAAATTTAACAATAATTTATTTATTTTAACAACCACATAAATATCTCAAAATTGTTTAAAAGGTTTGTTTAAATAGAATATGTATATATACCCTATAAACCATGAGACTACGCCTATGAGCATAGTTGATCGCACACATACTTACCATGTCCATTAACAAATTTAAAACATTAAAAATTTAAAAAATCATTGATGTGGTTGATAATTGAGAGAACAAAATACTTGTTTATGAAATGTAGTCCCTTCCTTTCTACTTTTAGCTGTGCTGCTGTATCCACAAGAGCAACAACTGACCATATTGTATTGTTTGTCTTTTAACGCGGAAAACTTAAAATTAACACTAATACTGACCAGATACTAAAACACTAAACACTTTTTAAGGAGGTCTACAAAACATACGTTTGATAAAAGTTTAAATTAACACATCAAATATCCAAATTATTAACAAATTTTAATCACTAAAATTAGGAACCAATTTTAGAAACCATTTGTCATATGATGATGAGTCATCAATAGTACAACACGGCTGCCAGTTCCGTCAGATTGATTAGACGCAGATATGGCATGCTCCTTCCTGACTATATATATTCAAAGCTTATTATACAAGTTCATTGCTAAAAATTACATGTTTGCCCCATTATGGCGGCCACTGGGCGACGCCCCAGAGGTATGGCGTTTTAAAATCTTTGTTCTACAGTTCATTATTAACAAAGATAACGAAACAACAGCGTGGGGCCCTTGATTCATGTCCGCAGTGGAAAAATTACACGTTTCGAAAAGTATGGCGGACCTTAAGTGACGCCATATTAGTATGCTTAGAACATATATAGCCAGGAAGGAGCATGGCATGTCCGCGTTTATCTAATCGATCTGACGAAAAAGGTAGCCATGTTGTACTATGGATGACTCATCATCATATGATAAATGGGTTCTAAAATTGGTTTATAATTTTAGTAATTAAAATTTGTTAATAATTTGGATGTTTTATGTGGATATAGCAGCACAGCTAAAAGTAGAAAGAAAAAATCTACATTTCATAAGCAAGTATTTTGTTCTCTCAATTTTCAACCACATTAAAGATTTTTAAAATTTTTAATGTTTTAAATTTGTAAACAAACATGGTAAGTGCGTCTGCGATCAACTATGCTCATAGGCGTAGTCTCATGGTTAATAACATACTTTTATTTAAAAAATGCTTTTATGCAATTTTATGATTTTTATGTGGTTGTTAAAATGAATAAATTATTGTTCAATTTAGATTTATAAATTGGTTTACAAATTATATAAATTAATCCCAGGTAGACAATTTTTAGATTTCCTAAAGATTCTCAAAAAACAAAGTTATGGCTCCAGTTCATGCAACAAATAAATTGTGAGCAAAAATATTTTAATTTTTTGTGTTCACGCCATTATAAAGCAGATTATTTTGATCGAACCTCAAGACTAAAAATAAAACTTCTACCAACAGCTGTTCCAACAATAAAAGTGGTCCGGTTGAAGTATATAGGTAAATATATTCTTTACTATTTATATCATATGCCGTTTTTTTCGTAAAATAGAAGTTTATTGTATGAATATGATGCACCCTATCTAATTTATTACAAAGTTATTTACAAAAACGAACACAAATAGAAATAATAATAGCTTAAGTAAGGAAATAAGTAGCATATCGCATGCCTCAAGATACTGTTTTAGGTTTGTTTAATTTTATTTTAAATAATTTGTCTTTTAACTACAGATGGAAATATTGTGAGTTTTTCAGTCGACACAGTTATTCTGTAAAATGCAGATAACTGGAATTGATTAAAATTATTAATAGAAACAGATCTTATAAAAATTTTCCAATGGAATAATTATAAAAACTTACAAACCTTTGATAAAACTTATTTTGTTTCATATACAGTTACAAAAAGATGGCATCTTCCTATAGACCCAATAAAAGGTAACGTTTAGTAGTTTCATATAAGTATTACAAATACCTTAGAGTACAAATTAACTCTCATCATAACTAAACTAACCATACAAATAAAGCGTTGAATGAAAATTTAAAAATAATCTATTTTGCACTCATAGAACCATTAATACGTTAAAGGATCCTTTTTTGGAAAGGTGTCTTACCTTCTTATGCAAAATTGTCTTGCAAAAAATATTACTGATAATATGTAATATAATGACCAGAAATTCTCTTCGATATTAGGAAGTTTTATATGTACTCCAACAAAAACATCTAAGAAAGAAATATTACAGTAAGGTTTGACCTAAATATAAGTATAGGATATTTAATTTTTTTAACACATATCTACAAAACATATTTATTTTTCAAACCTCAATAATTTGTAAAATGCAGATAAATAAAGACATTGTCATAATAATAATATTAATTTTTTTTTATTACATTATTGCTTTGTGTTTTAAAATGAAATCCCTCTATAAATTATCCCAAAAATATTTTCCTATATTTATCTTACCCAACATGCCATTTTAAAGTTAAATTTATTCACATAATGAAGGTTAATAAAATAAAATGCAATTCGTTAAAATGAGAGAAATCGGTAAATTTAGATAATATGCAAATGATAATTTATTATTTTGTTTTCTATGCCCCTTTATGACACTACGTCACTGGTAGACCGGAAACACTTGTCGCCATATTCGTCTAGTTCACTGTCAAAATTAGATACCATCGCGATTCCAAGGTTTAGGTTTCCTTCTTCCTGACTGTATATCTTCCATGGAGGTATAATACTAATGGAGATGCCATGAGGAAATTGTTTTGCATATGATACGTTTTATTAAAAATTACCCCAGTGGGCGTGGCTTAAATGGTTGACTAAGCAAGGTCGTATTCAAAAATAATTAAAGTCCGTATGCAGAATTACAACTTTTAAATGACTTACTTACCAAAGATTTGTTTCAACAAGATCGATTCGAAATTAATTTGATGACATTGCGCAATTATGACTTCTACACTATTTACTATTATTTATTAACCGTTTTCCGACTAAGCCAATGCCAAGACCACAAAAGAGATTAATAATATTATATTGTTCTGTCTTTGCCGAAACCGTCCGATATATGACCTGTGTGATCGAAAATCAACGTTCGAATAACACTGTGCATCAGATTTGTTAATCTGTTTGTGCTTTAAAACTAAAACCCAAACTACGATTTTTCGTTCAAGGACTCTCTTGTCTTGATCAAAGCTGCCAATGTCAAAATCTGACAATGAGAATTATGACATCAAATTACCAAACCAAAAACCAAACCACTACGTGAATTGTGAATAAATATATTTCAGTAAAAATACAGCGGAGTTTGTAGAAAGGACAACTAACTACTTTTAAATGTAAAACATGTAGGTCTTTCTGCTGCAGATGACATACATTAAAAATATGACCCGCTACAGTCAAAAGTTTAAAAAGACCAAAAATTCAGCTAGGTATGACTTTATGGTTAAAAGTAGATGTAAGAAAACCATGATCAAAACTACTCTGTCAAAACCAATTGAAACTAAAAAGACTCAGATAATAGTTGTTGATATTATTTATGTTTGAAATAATTAATTATATAGGGTAGGTACATATATTACTAAAATTACAAGCAAGTACTTACTAAAGATTTCTATAATTGGTACCTATGTATAATAAACAACAATATCACATATGCACAGCATACAACTATACAAATGGAATTATAGAGATAATTTATTTTAAAAATAGGCATTCAGTTGCGATTTGTGATTACAAAAAGAAAACTTTAACCACTTTTTCTGATCAGTAATGTTAGTGAAAAAGTTTCTAGAAACTGGTGTTTTTAATCCTAATAAAGCATTGTGAATTTCCAAGAAAAGTGCAGGATGAAAATTGTTTTGACCAAAATTTTGAATGACATGCCATTTAAAAAGAAACCCTGTGGCTGTGGATAACATTTGACACAAAATCTTATCCTAAAAATAACTGTTTGGTTGCATTGTAGGAATAATTTCTTCAATGGTATTTTTTCAGGGTACAAGGATGACTTGACATTACTAAATTTAAACCTTTGTTATAAATTGTTTTTTTTGCTTTAATTTCTGATACACCTGTATTGTACATACTTGAAAAATATAAAATTGAGTGGGAAGTTTATATACAAGGTGTCTCATTGAGAAAGGGATACAGACCAACTGAAGAGTCTGATTAAAAATAAGACTATGCTTAGAATTCTTCATTTTAATTTTGAAGATTCTTATAAGTTCCCAACAAAAGTACCTATATGATTTACTTAAAAAACATCAAAAAATATATAATTATAGTTCAAATAAGTGTAACGTATCTTATGACACCAAAAACTTTTGCCAAATTTGGTAAAATTATAGGTAACTATTCAGTTTTTCTGTGTCCCATTCTTAATAAGACACTAAAAAATTTGTTTTACTATTTAAAAAAATATTTATTGACCTATTTTGTTGTTTTGATGTCTTAGGCTAGTAGCTTTATTAACTCTGGTTTTAGTAAGATATGTTAGTCGGATACTAACATATTTATCAACTATGCACTTGATTAATAATATTCTATGATTATCCAACAAAAACTGGTCCAAACTGTGCTGCATAATATTCAAAAAAGACATTAAAATTTATGAATTCTTTTAAAACTAATGTGCTGATGATATCAACTGATACTTTTTTCTTAGAGTCTTTCATAATTTATTATATTTTTTTAAACAAATGTTTATTACATCTTCCGATAGATATTGCAAACCATTTTTATTCTTTATATCAATGAATGAAAATAGAAACAAATCTCTAGTTTTACTTATTAAAGCATCTAGACATTGTTCACAAATGATTTTCTTTTTTAAATATTAAACAACATATCCAGAAATGTAAGTGATTATATATTTAGAAAAGGAGGAGACTGGATCATGATCATTTTCAATAACATTCACTTTCTTAAAATCGTCAATATTATCAGACATTGCATATTCCTTTGAAGTAACATTTAACTGGCTTGTTATATTGCACTTTAAAATAGTTAATTCCTCCAAAGGAATACAATTTCCACGGAAACTATCTCTTAATTCAACATGAACTAAATTTTTTTTATATGCAGACTGAAATTGCCTGACTGTAGGATTATTGTTAAAACCTCCATGAGACCGTATTGAACAAAAAAATAATTCTAAATTGTCTTGTGAAATTTTGTTCAAAGGCAAAAATTTTTAAAGCTTATTTTCTACAATTAAATTATTGTATAGTAATTTTAGGCTTGCAATGCATATTTTTAAACCTAGAAAGCCTGTGAATCTATCAGTTTTTAATAGAAGTTTACCATCAGCATGTGTTCTTAAAAAACTAATATATTTATCGACAGAGTCAAGAAAAATACATGTATTATTGTAATTATTTTCAGATAGAGGTTTCTTATAATTGAATTGCAAAAGATTTCGTGAATTCAGGATGTCAAACAGAATGTTAATTTTTCTAATAAAATTAATTGTCGCCCCAGCATTTTTAAAATCTTCAATATGTAGAACGTTCGCACAAAAATCTAAGGCAGTTGCGACGCTTTCGCTAAATAGTTGGGTTTCAAGACGAACCTTCATTTTTTGTTTTTTAAAAGCTATATGTTGCGAGTTTAGCTTATTTGCTAAGTGGAAAGATTCATTTTCCTGTAATTCGTGAAGTTGTTTGAAATACTTCCACTCAACAATTTTATTTTTTTCATTTACAAATGAATACTTTTCTGCTAAAGTATTTCTAATTAACTTTAGCATATGTGGCGTATCTAAAAATATAACAATTTCTTCATTATTTGATGAATGCTTGAAACTAGTTTTTAAAGTTTTATGATGTAAATTACAGCCCAAGAGTTTGGCCATTGTTAGATTATTAGAAGCACCATCAAATGTTAAACTTACAACACTTTAACACCTACTTCATAACATTTCTTTAAGCATTCTAATACCAGCCCCTTTTTCTGTTTACCTGTCATACTTGAAATTAAAAAATATCTTACTGGAATTTTGCATCTTCCATTTACACAATTTATTAAGAAAACAAAAGCATTGTTTGCAAGCGTAGTTTCATTTGCACCCGTTTCTACATCTACATAACCATAACTTCTACGTTCGCTTCCAACAAACTTCTCATGTTGACGAATGGCTATTTTATCCATAATAAGTGCACAAATTATTTTTTCATTTAAAGAATTTGATTTAATCTGTAGGGCATTGAAAGCCTCACTTGTGAATCCAGGCTCACCTTTTATACTTTGATACCATCGACTGATTGTACGCAAATGTGGTAAGCAAGTGTCAAATGTTCTTCTTACATAATTATAAGCAGCAGATGAGTAATAGTGGAGAGTTAAGGAAAACAATTTTATCTCTTCTGAATACTTCTTAGGCAATGGTAGGTTAGACTTTTTTTTTAATTGCCTGCTACATATCTCGATGGGGCCCCCAAGTTTTGACATTATATCTAACTCATCTTCCTGTATCAAACGTTTTTTACTTAAACCATTTAATATATTTTTTAAGTTGGCAATTTTATTCACTTTTCGAGAAAGTTGTCGTCTTAGCAATTTTAATTTTTGCTTTCTTTTTGCACTTGTTGCCCGGACAGAGGAGAGTATGTAATATTTTTTGTTTCTTTGGCATCAGCGGTTCTTCATATGAAATATTTAGAGAAGAAGTAGAGAGTACAGGTAATTCGATCTGACTGGTTTGATTTGCTGGTTTAATAAGAATATTTGATAGGATCCTGATTTTTGGAGGAGGAGGTGTAGGTATGGATGGGTTAGTCTGAAACAAGATTTGGTATGTTATAAAGCCTTAAGTATAGATCCATGATACAAAAACTACTAGTTTAAGTTCCAAAACTACTAATTTTTAAATATCATTAACTTCGTAATATGTTTTAAATTATATTTATTGTGTATTGTGAACAAAGTCGGCAGGTTTTTAAATTAAGGAACATCAATTTAATGTTTGTTCATTTAATATTAATAATAATTGTAATGTGGTACATGAGCGGGCATATTATTTTATATCATGAGGATGAGGAGGTACATAGCAGTGAGTGATGGCCACAAATCTAATTAAATAATAAAAATACATCACCAATATTATCAAAACGGTATAATAATAGGAAATTAGGATCTAATAAAAACTGCTTTTAAATACTTGAATTTTTTTTCTAAATTATGTGTTACTTAAAAAGTTAGTAATTTAAGTGTAATTATAAGTTGGTTTCTAAGTTTAATTATAAGTTCAATTGTAGTTGGTTTTTAAGTTTAATTATAAAGTTAGTTATTTAAGTTTTATTATAGTTATCTAAGTTTTAATATAGTTACTTGTCTTTATTATAATGTTAGTCAAACCAATGTTCTTTATTAAGTTAGTTATATAAGTTTTATTGTAAATAAAGTGTATACTAACTAAACATTCATTTATTGTCGAAATAGCATTCTTCTTCAATCTGACCCTAAACTCACACTTATCAAAAAATTCTTCCTTGAAGTGAATAGAGCACAACATGCTATTTTGTTTAGGCTCAAATTGGTCTTTTCTCACAAATTTACACCAAATTTTGAGATATTGTGGGTCTTTTGGAAACCTATAATAAAAAAAAGTTAAGCATTCTAAAAAAAATTCTAAGTACACTCCTTATACTTACTTATGAAAACTTAAATTAGATATTTTCTTACGCTCTTTCACTGAAGAGTTTTTAC
>OV651821.1:57036367-57038867 GCA_927349885.1 Psylliodes chrysocephalus
AATTTGTTAAAATTTTAGTATGTTAATTTTCAGCTCATTAGGAACAACTTTCTTATCAACCCCAAGTAGGTAGCTCTACAGGGTGAGTTGTTAAAACGATTCAAAAGTAAGGAGTGCAGAATTCATATTTTCAAATATCTATAACCACTCTCAATATTTCTTGTTTTTTCCATAACACTTATGTCATGTGTAACCCTTGTATATAGTTTGTTAATGCTTACTTACACTTTGCAAAATAAATTATACAGCGTGTTCAAAAAATTAGGAATATCAGTAACTAAAATATGGTGCATTTTACATGTAATACCATAGTTAAAATATGACTTCTGGCCATTTCTTTATTTCATTTCATATTAGATAAGTTTTATAAGTAATACAGGGTGTGATAAAACTACACAAAAAACTAAGAATTACAAAAACGCATTTAACGAAAAATTTGGTATACCTAAAATATTGTAGAAAATCTTGAAACGAATTCAGTTTTGCTCGTATTATAACCATAGCTCTATTTAACTAACTAAGTCTTGTTCTAAACCTACTTGAATGTAGAAATAATTCTACTAACTCTGATTTGAATGAATGACTGAGAAGACATATTCTAATTAAAAACCTCTTTCTGATTTTTATACACAGTACAGATGTCAACTTATTACTTTTAAATATAATTTTATTTTTGAGGATTTAGTAGGTTAATTTTAGTTTAATTAAAACATAAAAAACTTTTACAGTTTTTTGATATTTAATCCAATTATTGTTTATCTATTCCATACCACTATATACTTTCATCTTGATATAAATTATTTTTTTTACTACTAACATGAGAAATCACCATTATTTACTCCATTCCTCTAATGAGAAGTAATATTTCTCTCCCTAGGTAAATAATGATAATAAAAAAAAACCTAGGTAAATAATGAAACTAAATTTCATTAGTTTCATTTTGTTAATTTGACAACTAAACTCCCAGACTACTTGATATTTTGAAATATTTGAAAAATAAGTAGGAAATAACTAAAGCTGGGTTTATCAAATCTAATCAAATCAAATATGATAATATATATCAGTGTAAACAGTAAAAATATATATTAACTAGGAAATTCAACACCGGCTTTAAAAATAATTAATTAATAACAATAAATCCATGTCATTAAAATATCAAAAATGCAATGGGATATTTCCTAGAATCATACCAAAATTTGACACATGCCAAATTTTTACATAAATAAAGCCAGTCTGATTAGAAATTACTTATGTCAAAATTAAAATTGCTAATACATTAATGTTAGTAGTAAAAAAAATTCTATATATACCTCGGCTGAGAAAGCTATTATTTACCTCGCACATTATATCCCTCGGCGCTACGCGCCTCAGGATATAAAAGTGCTCGGTAAATAATAGCTCACTTCTCACCCTAGGTATATAATGTACTATTTTAAGCATATAACTTAACGTTTTTTTATTTCTTGTTTATTAATCAGATTAATTATAAAAGGATTCTATAAGATAAAATGTTAAATAAAAGCTAAATTATCATGATAGGGTTAACACGTTTTTATCTTTGCAATTTCAGACTACATTTGCTGCGTTTGTTTATCCATATCGGATGCATCTGATATGTTGTTAATCTTTGATCACGTAATTCAAGTTACGTACATTAGTTGGAGCAGATACGTTGTAACGGTTGGAACCGTTTTCGTTATTTTGACACAAACATCTCTGATCAAATGTCATTTGTCCTTTATGCCCTGCGTCAAAAGTTCCTAATTCATTTGATTTATATCTGTCAACGAATCAAGTTGATTTAAATTTAAATTATCTTGGACATCCGATGTGCTAATTGTCTTTTAATATTCTTATTGGCCGTCTGATTTTATAAGCCTGGCTTTATCTAGACGGTTCTGTTCGAGTTATATCTAAAGAAGTTCATTTCGAGTCATCTCTAATAAGTTTAATTCAAGATATATCTAAAACTGTTTGTGGGGATTTCTATCAAGGGGTTTAGTTCAAGTTACATCTAAAGAAGTTTATTTCAAGTTATATCAAGAGGTTCAAGTCCCTTTGAAGAAGGCCTATGCAAATCTCTCCTTGTATACTACCTCCTGTTAAACAGATAAGTCTATTTTTATGAATAAATCAACTAAATTTGAATAAGTAAATCTCTGTGAATTAGAATTTGTTACTGCCTTATCTAAAACTTGGTTTAATTGTAATATCTTAACGATTAGTGATTTTCTATATTTTTATCACTATTCTATAGTCAAGTATAATAAGTTTTAAATAAAGTGGTGCCCAACTTCTTTTTCAAAGTAATACGAGTTATTTAATCATTTGAGCTTAAAACACTATAACAAAATGATAAAATAACAAGTATCACATTACAACGTCCGATGTGGATAAATAAACGTTCGAGAGATAAAAAATCGGATCTGGATATTCAAACGTAGCAATTCTATTTTACATTGTATATTTTTTTCTTCTTTTTTCGGCTGTAATTAAGAGC
>OV651821.1:57043867-57059367 GCA_927349885.1 Psylliodes chrysocephalus
ATGACAGGCACATGATAGGTTATAATATGGCACCACTGTGAGCCTGGTGGTTTGATAGGGTCAATGATATAGATAGTTATATAGATTGATCAACTATGGTTTTAAAAATAAATATAAGCTTATACCTTTAAGTAAATATATGGGCACTTATTATTTTTAAATATTCAGAGGCTGAAAATTGGTTTTATAACACATTTTTGATAAATTAATTCTAATTAATCTTCGAGCATATATATTTCATTGAGTCCGCATTCAACAACGTTAAGAGGGGAAATAGGTAGACACTATTTCCAGTGTCGCTTCATTTTTACGGGGTTTTGCAATTAATATAAATAATAAATTTGATAGATACTGTAACCCCTCCAATTTGTTCGTAATTTTACTCAGTGAAACGTTATTATTTACCTTACTTTAAATGTTATACTTACTGTATTTGGCCTTTTTTCTCAAGTAGTAGAAGTGACCGTCTGGTTAATTAATTGATCCTTTATGGGTTCGTGGTAGATGCGCCCGTGTCATTTTCGCTTTCCACGAAAAGTGTGACACTTGCGCTTGAGTATCTTTTTCGAGCATACCTGTTTTTTAAGAATGGTCAAGTGAGTGCCACTTGCGCTTGTTTGTATCCAAGAGCAAGATCAAGAAGGTAAGTAAACTTAAAATAATAAATAATGATAATAAAAATGTGTTTAAATACATTATACCTATTACTATTATATCTTTATAAAATATTTAAGGGTTTTTACCCTTAATCTTATTCAACAGGTATTACAATAGTTGTTTCCTGGAGTTTATTTAAAAGATTTTACGAGTGTTTTATCCTTAGTCTCATTAAACAGGTGTTGGTGTATAGGTAATGTTTTAAATAGTTGTAAGAGTTCCCAATTTATTCATAGTTTATTCGTAAAATCGCATGAAGACATTATAATAAAATCGAACACTGAGGTACTTACACGTTCATTAAAATGTAAATTTAATTTTTACGAGGATTTTTGTTATTTTCGTGTCACGACTGATGTAGCTGACGTAACAGTTACTTCAAAAATAAACCTTTGTTTCTTTATAATGGCGATCGATATAGACTAAAAAAAGAAAAAAAAGGTAAACGTACGTGGTTATGCATAAAAGAAAAAGTGCACAATGTAAAGGTTCCTTAATGACAACTTTGGAAAATATTGTTATTTCAAAATCAGGTATGTACATTATAATATACATTCAATAAAGTAGTTAACTACTTGTTATTTATTTAATATTATGTCAGGTGCAACGCAACCTATCCCTATATCAATTAATTTTTTAATTAATTAGAAAAAAATATACCGGAAAAAATACTAAAATGAAAGTTGAATAAATATTTTTTTGGAAAACCTTATAGATTATTTTCATCTTAATTTAGGCTGTACTATACTCTAATCTATACAATATTTTTTTTTTTTTTCATCTCAATTATTGTACTTTTTTGGTTTTCTTGTTCTAAAGAGAACATGATGTTCTTCAATTTTTGCCTTCTTTTCTTGGTCTACGTTCTACTTTATTAACAAGTTCATTATCATTTTTCAATGAAAAATACCAGTAATTGTTAGTTATTATTAATCTTGTTAATTCTGTTAGTAAAATATTTTGTCTATAAATTTAAATTAACTTAAATTTTTCAAATATTTTTAATATTTTCACCACATATCTCTTTCCCATTGGGTCTAACAGATAATGAAGTAATGTAACTTTGAAATACATGTCTTTATGAGACTTGAATATTTTTTTCCTCTACTTTATCCTTTTAAATTTTATTTATTAGTTTTTAACTTAATTATATTTAAAATTTGAAATAAAAGGGAAACTAAAATAGACTTTTTCTACACTCCCATGGATATCACAGATATTGCGTTTTACTAAACGGACATAATTTCATATCCATTTTAATAAGGCCACTGTATGGATGTGAATCACAGTTCATATTTGGTGAACGGGTTACTATTATTTTTAGAATTTTAAATAACTAATAATTTTTGTTAGTGGACCGTCCAACTCGAGTGTGTTGTCCATATCGCGCCAACACAACCATTCCTATTTTACAAACTACGTCAAAAAGTCAATCAAGAACATTTTGAGTACGTATTATTTAATAACTTAAGTATCAGTTTACAATGATTTAATCCTGAAGACACATACTCCTAGCATATATACTTTAGTGCAGCAACTAAAGAAAGAAGCTGAGTACGCAGACTTTTTACATAACCGGCACAAACTAAATTTGGTCTGTAAAAAAAGAAACAAATCTGCGGTTTTATTAGATGATAAAATTTCAAAAATAAATGAAAAATTTAATTCTACTCAAAATATTTAAAGTTTGTTTAAAAAACTTAGCGTATGTACAAAAATTAGAATGGTAAGTATAATATACTGTTACGCAGTACCCTGTAGTAGCCTGTGGCTAGTATAGGAAACGTACAGATAGAAGAAGAAGTGGAATGTTACTCATCGCTCTGCAGTGTGCTGCGGTCGTCATAAGTAAAAGTACAAGTAAAAGAAGACAGAATATTCCAGAATATTCCAGAAATGTCCAGAAATATCATTACACGTCAAGAACATTCTAGATGACATTTCGAGAAGGTCAAAAAGCTATATAAGTCGACGACCTGACGTCAGAGTTTAAGTTTATGATAGACGTTATACGTAAATGTTATCAGTTGTAAAGTTATTGTCAAAGGTATATTATAGTTATTGTAAAGTTCAGTTGAAATAAATTGTGATACCAAAAACCAGCGTAACAATACTTTTTGTAAATAAATGAGTTTATTTTCAAATTCAGTTTTTATTTCATGTTTAATGTTTCACGAGCCACTATGTATAATATAAGTTGATTAGCAGTATTCAGACATTAATGAAATTAATTAAAAAAACCATTTAATCTTTTTACTCTCCTGTCTGTATACAGACAAGGAAAGTATAGGAATCATGATTTTTTTTCGACCTCGAGTTTTCCACGAATTTTTACGTTTTTGGATCTCCTGAATCCCTTTAGATTATTTTCGCGATGATGTCCGAGTGTGTGTCTATCTATGTGTTTGTGTGTGTGTCTGTATAGTCGATAACTCATTAACGGATAAAGAAAAAAACACGAAATTTTAAACTTAAGCTTAAGTCCTAAAATTTATAACTCATTACCGTGTGATATTAGAAACGAAATTAAATTTCCGATATATAAAAAGAAAATAAAAAAATTTATCTTGAGCATGCCACGTGCCTTCGCACATAAAATTATTGAAAAGTAGAATTTATGTTTAAAATCCCTTTGTATATATATTATTATTATTATTATTAATATTATTATTATTATTATTATTATTATTATTATTTTTATTGTTTCCATTATTTTAGATAGTAAGGTTCTATATTTTTATTTTTATGTAAGTTTAAATACTTTTTATATACCTATTATGAAAAAAATGTGTAGTACGCCACATAAAAGTAACTTTGCTTTACTTCGTGGTATTCATCTTATTTATTGTATTTCCGTTTATTTGTTATGTACTATGTATTTCCATGCAAATAAACATTATTATTATAGTCCACCCTACGGTAAGTTGATTTTGGACATAGTAGGAACATCTGTGGGGGAATTTTATAGGGGGTCATTTATAAACTTTATGGAATATATCTGTTATTTATGGTAGGAGAAGGAAAATCTTCAAATAAAAGTTATTATTATATAGAATCATTCTCTATAATTTTTGTGTTTGACATAATTTTCTTAAAAGAGTCAGCATTCGAGAAATTTTGAGAAAAAGTGGAAAATTCGAATTGTTTTTGTTCTCCTCTATTACTTTTATCCCCTCATTTTGTATCGGGCTAGTTATAGTTCATTTTCAAGTCATAGTTTCTAATTAAAAGCTGTTAAGCGCCCGTATCTCAAAATATCTTGAAGGAGAATAAAAAAAATTATTTCAACTGAGACACCTCAATTATAATATCTCATTCTTATCCCCTACTTCACTATAACCAATACAATTTAAATAGAGAAAGTACCAGGTATTAACGAAAAGGTTATTTTGCGCTACTTTTAATTTTAGCTCCCAATAGCATGATAAAAAATTGTTACGTCTTGTAATGTGTGACACTTTATTTGAAAGCTAATTTTTTTAGTAATAACAATGCACCACATAAAATTAAACTAAATATCTTCATATTGCACTTCCATCAAAATAAAGTTAGTAACAACACAATATTTTTTCTTTTTAAGTTCATCTTTGATTTAGTTAACATAATATAATTTAGTGCATTGAATTACTAATAAAATAATCTTTTAAATTAAACGTCACACTTTAAAATACGTAACTGGCGCTAACCTTAAAAGCAGTCTAATGCGCAGTAATAGGTACTGCTGAATTCGCAATTCCTCTTTAAATTATATTTTTGAATATTTGGTACTTTCCCTATATAAATTATATTAGAGTAACGGAGTGGAGAAGAATAACATATCAAAATTAAGGATATGATGAAAAGGTGTCCCCCTTGCAATAAAAATCGCCCAGTTTTTGTGTGTTTTTTTTTAATTATTCTTCAATATATTCGGAGATACGGCCGCTAACAACTCTTAATCAGAGATACAAGAAAATAAAAGAAATACATAAGAAACTTTTTTGGGGTAGTTATAGCCCATCTTCCAGTGATTCACCATAGTAAAAATAATAAAATTTAGAATACTAAAAATGTATCGCAAGTATTTTAAGTTTACCTACTACCTAACTACCTGCAAATAAAAATAGGGCACAACTGCCACTAACTTGACCCTTCTTAAAAAGCAGGTAGGCTCCAAAAGTAGGATAGGGCGAAAATGCCACAATTTTAGGAAGTGGCCGCAAGTACCACGGGCGCATTTACCATAGATCCATAATTTGGATACCCACGTTGTGGTAATGTTAATTACGGTAAACCAGGATTCGATGCAAAATTTGGTGCAAATTGATAAATAAAACATACAAATTTATATTTTTTATTTTTCATACTTTAAATGTGATGCAATAATAAGCAAAGTATATTACAATTGTTACTATTTACTGAGATCTCACTTGAGTCCTGTTCAAACTCAGACCATATTCATTTGCTATCAATATATATTTTATTTAGGTTGACGACCAACGGAGTTAACGAACAGCGCCATTTCGGCAGTTGGTTAACTATTGTATTGATGTTAATTAGATTCTATTCCTAGATATACACAGGTTGCACCCTCTTTGGTAAATATTTCGACGAGTAAAGAGGTATGACCAACGGAAGTAACGGACAGCGCCAATTCGCCAGTTGACTACTTTACTATGTTGATTTCACATATACTTTGTTTCAAACCTAGTAGAACGGGTTGCTTAGCATATAGGTGTCCCCCCTTGAGCTAACAAACAGTGTATTCACCAGTTGGTTAACTTACTATTAAACTTAACCATCTTGGTTTGTACAATTTATCCAAGATAGCACATCCCTGTATATTTCTAAATTATTGATTTTTATAATTTCTATTGAATTGAGTTAATATAACCCTGTATGTTTCTTAACATTGATTTTTATAATTTCTATAGAAATTACTTAATACAACCCTGTATATTTCTTAATATTGATTTTTATAATTTTTATTGAAATACTCAAAATGCACCTATCGAAAACAGATGTTATCCTAACTGTCTTTTGGGGTGTATGACCTGAAGGCCATGTGGTTTATTGGTTAAATTGATATTATTTTGTAGGAAATGTCAAAAGCCCTCGTTTAAACGGAACCCCGGTGGTATCTCAAAGAAAGTTACATAAATCTTTTGACTCACCATTGAAAATACTAATTTTAACTGGCGTTGTGACGGCGTCAATTTAGGTACGTCACACTGTTGAGCGTCGCCTCGCGTCGAGGCGCCGAGCATCCTGGTGGAAAGGAAGGTATTTAATACGGTACTGCATTGGGACAGATATACAATAGAAATATGTAGGTGGTTCGGGACGTGACGAAGGGTGTCGACAAGAATATTATGAAGGAAATATTTAGGGACGGCAAGCGTCGGAAATAACGCGTGGGACGTTGTTTAGGAAGAATGTTTTAGGAAAAGTACTGACTACTGAACTTGAAATATAACTGGATAGAAATAATAAATGAATGCTTGCACATCAAATAATAAAAAATGAATGAATACAAGCTCCTTTTAAGTCAGACTTTTTATACTAAGTTTAATGGCTTTTGTGCCCTCTCTGTGTCTTTAGTTCCCATATAAATACGAATGTGGGTGCAAAAGGGGGTGGCTTATTTACTATGTGCCTTAAGAGCTTTTTGTATCGAAATATTGTCGAAATCGGTCTTAACATCAAAACTAGAAAGATAAAGCGAGTTAAGAGTTTTAATGATAATCACTTCGTGAAAAGAAATGTTTTATGATCTACGTTCCCAGACAGTGCACGCAATTTGGATCTTTTACGGACGTGGTTATAGATATTATTTATTAGGTGTCGTAAATAAGATTTAATTATCTGGAAAATTTTTCGTTAAATGAAAGATTTTGTATTTAATAAGAATGTAATTTTATATTTAATAAATGGAATAAATAAATTATTAAGGTACCTAGGTGCGGTAGGTTACAATAGCTTTAAACTTCTTTAAATTATGCTTATATTTTATAAACTTGCATTATTTAAGTATCTAGTAATACTAAATTATTATTATTTGTGTTGTACACATCAGATTTTTTTTAATTCAAACATCAGAAAGTGTAGGTATAACGCAAAAATGATGGTTGAAATAATAGGAAATAAAAAAGATAAAGAGCTTTTATTTAAAAATCAAAAATATAAATAAATAGTAGGTATTTTATACAAATATTTATGATATCTATGAACACACGTGTACGAGAATTACAATAAAATAATTTTTTCCAATAATTTATTAAATAAACTACTACTAAACAATATACTACAAATAAAAATCAAGCTAATGCTTAGGCTTAGGTACATTTGCACTGCTAGTCGTTAACAAATAAGTGAAGCTTAATTTTTATTGGAAAACTGTCTTAAGCTTCGATTAGGCTTTGCTTATTTCTTAATGACTAGCAGTATATTTAATTAAAGAACATAGGTATATTTATTAAAAAATATTTATTGTCAATTTTTGTGGCTTATAAAAAATATAGGTAGTAATACGTAATTATTTGAAAATAAAATTTATGTTGTATTAAAAACTACTTAGTTGCTTACATATTTTATAATTTTGCATTTTCTTTTTCTGCAACAGAGGCTTCATGGTTCAGATCATCACTGAAAAATTAAAAATTTTAAACGATTAACCCACAAAAAAGTGCAATTAATCTAGTTCTTCCTCCGCATCCAGTCTTTGATATAAACATATGTCCAGAAAAATTATTGGAACATAAAACATCACTACTTGAAATGTTTTCTGGAGTAAGTTTCAATATGTTTCACCAAATGGGTTTTCGGCAGGATTAGTTGGAAACCTACAAAAAACAAAAATTATTGATTTAACATCTTTAACATTATCATAATAAAATGACTTTAAAACGAAAAATATTGAAAAATCTAAAACAATACTCCTCATACATAATAGAAGTTTTTTAAATTTAATTTACCAAATTTACCATTTATTATAAATTCATGTTGAACGGCCTTTTGCATTAATTATACGTATTTATGTTTCTTTTAAAAAAATGGTAGATAATGTGACAGGCTTCTGGTTCACCTACTGTGAATCAACGAGTTTGTGTGGCGCTATGATGGTGATTCCCGAATAGGGGTTGCTCAGGCGCCAGTTTTGGTACCGCAGTTTGCTCTGCGACTCTGTAGTACACCATAGTGCACTTAAGGTAAACCCAGTGGAGGTAAAACTAATTCCAGGATGTTACTGCTAGGTAGTCACTATACTAGAATAAATAAAACTAAAACACTTATCTCCTTTACACCTCATACCCTACGGTACCCTGAAAGAGAACGGTTAAGAACCACTAGTAAGAGAAACCCAGTAATAAAATATATATTTACAAAAAAAAAAATACAACGGTAATTAAATATGAACCACTCCCTATATTCATATATATTATTACACTTAAAAACTAATTGAATATTAACGGCTCCATGTATTCGGAAGATTTATTAAAAATAAAAAATTATCACACTTGAAAACTAGTTAAATATTAACGGAGCCCTGTAGTCGGAAAATTTATTAAAAATAAATTATAACAATTGAAAACTATTTAAATATTGAGGAACAATTACGGTTTGCTAGCACAGGAGGCCAAGCGGTCCGGGAATTATGAAACTCCCTGTATACGGAAAATTTATTAAAAATAAATTATTTCAAATAAAAACTAATTAAATATTAACGGCACCTTCTATTAGAAAAATTTATTAAAAAAAAATTATTTTAATATGACGGCAATCAATTAAGTTGAACGAGAATGATAATTTTCAGCGCAGTGTTTGGAACAAGAATGCGATGGTTAACGTAAACATTATTTTGAGATTTGCCCAGAGTCGATCGAGAGCGTGTGTGAATTAATTTTACAGAAGTCGTCTGGCTTTGTTCAATAATTAATTGTGGACGAGGAACGAAATGGTTCAAATACAGCTGAATAAAAAAAGAAAAGAAATTTACATGAAGTGAGGTGTGGAAATTAATTTATACATCTTTTTGGGAAATTAGATAACGTCGCCAGGAGAGAGAGCACTCTAACCCAGAAACGGATCGAACCTCCGAAAAAGAAAATATGAGGACCCGCAAACGAAAAAATGGGGTATCAACACCCATACAATTTCAACGGATATTACAGCACCAAAAACGGACATGACAAGGATAATGAAAATTAATTACATAATAATAATAAAAAAAGGATTTCAAACATTTCAACAAATATAATGACACACCCCAACGTGTACTAAAGAACAATTTTAACTTTGTAAAAATAATAATGTACAAATATTAAAAAAAAAACTACTGAAGAAGGCACTGATCAGTGCCGAAAGCTTTACCCACATATACGAGTTTCATTACTCAAACAACACCTAAAAACCCAAGAACTACAAGGAAAAAATATAAATAAAGGTGTAAAAAAAAGAAAAAAAAACTTTAGAAAAAGAGATTTCCTTTTGTAAAGTACCAATATTTTTTTGTAAAGTTTGAAAGTAAATTGTTCTAGTATTTGTAGACAAAATGTAAAATGCCATCTTGATTTTTTTAAAGTGACTTCTTGAATTCGTGTAAACATACCTATTAAAATTTGCTAAAGAAACTATTGATTTATTTAAGTAGTGAGGTGCAAAAAATAAAAATACAGATTGAAAATCTTAATCTAGTATTGTTTGGGAAACAAAAAATATTTTAATTAAACCTTTGTTTCTGCTAAGTATGATTGACGCCAATTCTTTTTAGCACTATCCTTACATTCATACTCACAATGTTGCCTTTTGGGTGGCGCATCTCCCAAACAGTTGAAAAATTCCGAAAAAAATTCAAACAAAAAAAAATGTAAACAAAGAATGTCTTTCTTTCGATTTGTCACCACTCCACTACAGAATCAGATTTATGGAATGTATTCTGCAAATAGCCTATAAATTAAAAATTAAAACCTGGCAGACAAAAAGAGATGAAAATAAGAAGAAAGTGGCCGTTCGAAGAAACAGATTCAAGACAGATTCCATGTCAAAGATATTATTGCTTCCTGCTGCCTTGTTTTGATAGGACTACTTTCGGAAAAAGCCCAGGAGACAAGGAACAAAGATCTAAGAAAATATTGCAAACTTTACACGCAAAAATTTAAGACTCAATAACAATTCATCAAAAAAAGAGATGAAATTAGTCGGGAAGTGTTGTCACTGCTTGAAATGCCAGAAAACAGTATTAGTGAGGACGAACGAGTCCCTCTCAGACAGCGTTTCCTAGTTTAAAGTAAAACATTTAGTACCCATATCAAATTTAAGGTATTTCCATTATATAGAAAGTCACCTATATATTAAATTAATAATTATTTTTGAAAAAACATTGGGTTCATTAATTTTTTTTTTTTAATAAATAATTTACATACAAATATATTTTTTTATTTAAATCGTAAGGGTGAAATCACCCTTTAGAAGGATTATGTTTACTAATATAATTTCAGAATTCGTCAAAAAATGTTCTCCTATTCCCATAAAAAATACACGATAAAAAAATTTGTGTTAATATTGTACCTTGAATAAACTGGATAAGTGTCTTTAAAATACTTTGTATATAAAGATTGCTGTAATATTATTACATCTCTAAAAATTATATAAAATAATAATTGTGTTTCTAGTATATAAAAACAATAAAAATAAATTTGTTTGTTTTAAATAAGTAAGTCACTTTATAGCCCAAGAGCCGACTTCAAATTTTTACCGTCATCTGATAACGAAATGAAATATACTCCAAAAGCATGTAAAAACATTGTACTTTACCAAATGATACCTGTGCCAATCCCAATCCTGAGCAAAGTGGCTTAAAAAAATTATGTTATTTAAAAAAAATCACATAAAGTATGACAGCGCTTACTTTGTTTGCCCTTAAAGTTTTCCAGAAAATGATATTCAAATAAATTTTGATATATATCGTTAAAGGGAACTATTTTTTTCCTCTTAACATCGCATAAAAACATGTATCCACGATTGGTAGGTAAAAATTATTAAAAACATGAATCAATTTTTGCTGATTTAAAAATTTATTTGTATGCCTATTGTTGTGATTCATTTTTACAGGTTGCCATAGAAACGACAAAAAAACTACTATGATTATGGTTTAAAAGAATTGTCTAATAAGAGTTTATAATTATTATTGACTATCTCTGCAAATGGTCTATATAATGCCATCGTTCTTTCTTTCATACATAAACATGGTTTAAAAGGTAGGTAAAATATTAATAATTCAGGTTTAAAAGCTAGGTTCACAATTAATTAGGGTTGTAATTTTCAGGGAAAACGCAATTGTCGCTGTCATATCTTATGTGATTTTTTGAATATAAAATAATTTTTTTACCAACTTTGCTCAGGATAGGGATTGGCACAGGTGAAATTTGGTAAAGTACAATGTTGTTACATGCCTTTGGAGCATATTTCATTTCGTTATCAGAGGACGGTCCAAATTTACAGTGGGCTCTCATACTATTAGATCATGAAAAGGACATACTGTGCGGCGCAAAATGAAATGAAATCAATAAAAGTCAAAAGCTTACAGTGTTAGAAGGTTTGAAACGGGAACAAAAACAGCATTCTCAATCCATGGTTGTACAATACACATCAAATTTTCAGAGTTCTGAGCTGACTTATTCACATTTTAAGTATCGTATTCTGAAATTAAGTAGAAACAGAAAGTTATAGGTACATTTCAAAAAGTGTCATCAAAGTTTAAAATTTAATTCAATGTTACTCAAGTGAATTAAATTTTATGTGTTTATATGTTTCATTTTACACTTTATGGAAAAGGAAAACATATTCATGATTATCAATCCTTTAGATACATAAATATAATTCAGGGTGAGATTATTACTCTCCTGCAAACTTCTTTATTAAATTGTGTTATTTAGTCGTCCTTAAAAATAAGTACCAGAAGCTTTCAAACGTCAAAGAAACATCCTTCAAAACTTACTACAAAGTAAATCCTATAATTTCAACAAAAATTAATTATTCACAAATTTCCAACATTATAATATGATCATTTACATGCTCCAGAGACTTACATACTTAAATAAAGCTTCACAGTTTAAATTGCCCTAAAATGAAAGACTGGTATGTGAGTGTGTCGTGAGAGCGTCACTCCCTCTAAATATCCATCTACTGAAATATTAAAACTTGACAGGCGGGCGCCGGTAGGCGCACAATCTCTCCTAACTACCTAGTAAGTACAGCAATTCACTACGTTGACGTTTATACCTAATAACTTTTGAGTTACGACACAATATTATCACGCGAATGGGACTCTTAATTTGAGCATAACTTGGTACGCCTTGAATATAAGTGTTATTTTGAAAGTTTACGAGTAATGTTCCTAGTGAAAGGATGTGCAAGGAATTCGTAATATCTTTCCGAAACTTTCGTCTAAGATATATTTCATACCACAAACTGTTGTCCGTGGAATGGGGATTTTGAACTAGCGCCATGTTGTAGATAAATTGAGTTTTGCGAGGTTAAATACTTTGAAAATTTTATTAAAATATTAGGACGAAAGATAAAATTATTTCTTGGTTAACTCTTCGTTTGCTGGAGTCAAACATTGTTAAACTAGGAGATTTACCAGGATAATTAACGTAGTACACTTTGTGCCTCTTAAGGCTGTTACTTTCTGCAACTAATTAAATACATGATTAAAAAATCATGCGTTTAATTTAACCGAATAACTTAATCGTGAATAAGTATTATTGAATAATGTATTTACTATCATTTTAGCAACTGATTTATAAATCGGGTTTTAGTATCTATTAGCAGCACCGAAGATGTAAATACAGTCTGTAAGCTATACTTACGCGGGTTTCGGATTAAAAATTTTATGAGTATTTCTAGGTAAGTAACCGAAAGTTTGACTTGTTCTTTGAAGAAATATCAACTGGTTAAATGAAATGAAAAATAATGTACAACTTTTTAATTAAATAATAATGGGGAATCTTTTGTATAATTGAGAGCAGAATTAAACTTCTTCATTAATGTGGCTATTATAAACATAATAATAATTTTATATTACACTTCACACAGAAAATATGGTCTATGTATAATAAGAGGGTTATTTAGCTTAAATAAAATATTTTTTATCATAAAAATTTGTTACATGTAGAGAATTTCAAATGAAAAATAAAAAAATTGAACTTGCCAACAAAAATGAAAATCAGTCATTATCATCCAAAATATCATAATCGTCATCATCATCACCATTAATTGTTATTATGATTGGACTTATTTCGTTTATTTTATTTTCACGAGTCCACCAATCTTCTGTTAGTTTCTCACACTTGCATGGATATACAGTTCCGCCACACTTCTGGAGTTGCAATGTAAGTTTCCCAAACTGCGTCGTCACTATAACCATTAGGCCCAATATGGTTGTCATAATATTGTTTTGCTCTTCCCCATATATATATTAGGAAATATTTACAAAAATGTGCCATCAGGACTTTACTTGTAACACCCTGTATCTCGAAAACGAAACGTTTTCGGACCTATGCTTATATGAACTTTTATGTTAAAATATGACCGTCTAATTTCGGGACACCCTGTATATTGAGGAAATGGTATATGTTCCTTTGTCAACCATTCTTTAATTTAATCAACAGTCCACGAATTCGTTGGACTTTTGTTTAATACTTCAGAATGGTAAGGTGCATTGTCTAAAATAATTACGCTGGGCTGACTTAAACCTGGGAGAAGTTTTTCACGCAACCATTTTACAAACATTTCTGTGTTCATATTATCGTGATAGTCACTGGATTTTGATTTAGATGAAAGTATTAAATCAGCACCTTCTATAAAACCCGATTTCCCTCCTGAATGTAAAATTATGTGTCGCTTCCCTTCTCCATCGGTATGTTTGATGGACTTTACGTTATCATCTTGCCATATTCTCTTGGTTGCACCCCTAGAAAATGTCCATGTTTCGTCTAAATATATAAAATTCGTCCCTTCTTCTTTAAATTTAGAATATTTTCTTAGAAAGTTAATTCTCTTGTGCACGACAGAACTTCTTTCACAAAGGGCCTTTCTGTTATTCTCCTTTGGAAATTTGAAACCCAAGTTATGTATGTCATAGACTTGTTCTGCCAATGTCGTCAAATTTTCTATCTATTAATTCCGAGAGAATTGTATTTAAGGTCACATGTTCCTTGTTGGCCCTCATTCGATAAATAGTATCACGAATTTCAAATTTCTTTCCATCTCGAATATCTTTCGTTTTCAATGATGGGCGAGTTTTGCGGTGATCTTCTTTTGGCAGTTCACTATTGTGATTTTGTAATAATCCTTTTAATTTGGTTTCACTAATTCCTAGAGCACCGCATACGCGTTGTTGTACAGACATTACCGATTTTAAAGGACCGCCATTTTCTTTTTCATCCGTAAAATACTTATGTTCACTACAAATTAGACTATCTGCATCTAACACACGTCTAGGCATTTTTAAAATGTCCACTAAATTTACAATATACATACAATGTCAACACTTGAAAAGAATCAATTCAACTGCAATATTTGTAACAAATTTAGTACCTACCCTAATGTTATTTTAATTTAAATCTGACCATTAGGGCAATTTTACCTAATTTCTTGGGAAGAGGCTTATTGGAACTGGTTGTCAATGACTAATTTGCATAATTTTGTTAATTCGAAACCCGCGTAATTATAGCGAACAGACTGTAGTTTGTATTGTTCGGGAAATAAGAAGTATATCATGGACAGAAATTGGAAAGGCTTATGAAGTGTATAGGTATGGAGCAGTGGAGACTCGTAGTAATATAAAATGGGTTTTCACTTTTTCCAATAATTTTATCATTTGTAAGTTCGGTTCAAAACTTTGTACAAGAGCCAATATCGCCATTGTTTTTTATTATTTGAGTTTGTATTAAGTGTAGTTATTATTATCAACATCATGTTTTCAAGCACTACATTTAATAATAAATGAATATTTTAGTTAGTGTAATATTTGTTTCGTTTTTAATACATTAAAAACCATCTATAAACATTATTAGTTAGTAAACTGATTTTTTTCATAATTTGAGATTATTTTTAAATATATATCAGGTTATTTAAAAAGCTTGACATTGATTTTTGTGTAAAAAATATTATATGAAACTTTTCCTACCATTTTTTAGTTTTTATTGTAAGTTTAATCATTTTCACAATTTGTCACAGATGTCAAATAAAAAATATATTTTTTAAATACCTTTTATTGGAAAAAAAAATAAGAACTAAAATGTATATAATACCTGGCATTCTAAATGATACTCTTCGCAGTTTAACAGATCCGCTTAACTACCCATTTTCTACCAGATTGTTTTCAGAATCAATAGGCCTCATCTCCTTATAGGGTTTGATTTTTACTAAAAAATTTCATGTTGATATCGCTTTTCATTTTTGTTTTTTTTTTAATTTCAACCCCTCCTTAAATCCCCCATATTAATTCAGATTATTTTTATAATTAACGGGCGTCTTCTCCTTTTATAGCTTGATCTTTGCTAAATAGTTCAAGTTGATATAATTTTTCGTTTTTCAGTTAGGATTTTTTTTTAATATTTTGACCCCCCTTAATTCCCCAATATATTCATGTCCTAGGTCCATATTTTTTTTTGTAACATCTGCGCACCGCCGATCGATATATCGATGCGCGGTGGTACTGGTCGTTGGTGGGAATTTCTCCCGCTTTTGTGGCGAATTAAAAGGATTTGAAGAGGCACTTGATTTCACCCAGTTAAAAGTAGAAGTTGCATTTAAATTAGGTCCGCCGTTGATAGATTTTTCGTATCGTGTTTAGTAAT
>OV651821.1:57059867-57082055 GCA_927349885.1 Psylliodes chrysocephalus
TCCTCGTGAACAGCTGACAAAAATTCTTCATATAATGTTTCCGGATCGCTATAACGCCCTGCACGAGCTGCATGTTGCATATTCTTTTCAGGCAAGCCATCGACTAAACATGAGACGGCGTTTTTCTCCATTATTTTGCAACTTCTGAGTAGCTGCATCTTCTCGAAGTAATACGTGGTCATGGTCTCATTGATTTCCTTCTTTCTGTCCAGCATTTTCCGGAGCAACCCTGCGTAGTCGGTGTGATCTGGAAATGACTTGATAATAAGACGCTTCCATTCGACCCAAGTATAGTTGTAGTCAGTGAGACTATGATACCACGTTTTGGCATTTCCTACAAGTCGTGACTGAACATGATAAATATTAGCCACATCATCCCATCCATTTATTTTTCGTAGCTGATCGACTTTTTCGAGCCATTTTGTAGCTGTTAAATTCGGATGGTCCGGCGAAAACTCGGGGATGCAGTCGCTTCTCATGCTTACTCTTGGAACTTTTTCGACATCGGCATTCTTGTGTATTATATTCTGAACTAGCGTTTCTAGTTGTTTAATCTTGCGGTTTGCTCTTAATAAGCCATCGCTTTTAGCTGGAGGGCGTGAGCGAGAGTCTGAATCATCAGACGAACTTTTTTTTCTTGGCGTGTATGACCGTTCTTCCGCCTTTTTTTCGCATACTACCTTTTCTGTACTTCGTGTTCGATACCTTTCTTCTGCAGTGTCGCTACTGCTTGAACTCGACGAACGGTATCTTTTGCGTCCTAATTTTAAACGATCCATATAATTTTTCACGTTTGGGACACCTTTTATGTCCACAAAAAGAAAATCAAATAAATTATTCTTAAACGACACCGAAAATATTTTTTTTTTAATCTAATATGAAACAACTTGTATGTCTGCACGTAGATTGGACCTCACACCTGAACTGTAATCGACTGTAATGATTTGAAAGAAATATTTCACTGAAATAAATATACTAAAATAAAACGATTTATAATCAACTAACTAAACACAAATCCTTTTCTAACAAAAACCCCAAAAAGAATCATTCGGTGATTCAGCCGTTTTATAAGTACTTGGAACATTACACAACGCCTATTGCTATCGGCAATCAACGTCATGTACAGGGCGAGTATTCCTTAAATTTAAAGATGCCCTACATTGTATTTTAGATTAAATTATTAACAAACTGTTCTTTTCAGAAAAAATTTATTAGGAATTTAATAGTGGTGTTCGTTTATTGTGTATTTTTTCATTGAAAAATGCCAAAACAATTAAGTAGTCGCTGCAAGAAACTAGTGGCTTCTCTAATAAATTATTTTGAGAAAGCACGTGATAATAATGGGCCTTTGTTACCTTACAGCTGTAAGAGAAGTAAGTTGATTAATAATGTATTACCGTCAAATTAATATAATTATTTTATTTCAGCGTGTCGCAGACGCACTTAATCTCAATTTTTGTACTGTTAGTTCTATTTCACAAGCTGTAAAGAACAGTGAAGTTCTAAAGTCATCACTAATAGAATTCTGAATACCGGTGCTATTCGAGATGTTATTTATAGCATGTACGAGTCTAGTAAGTGTATATGTATGTAAGTGATACTCCCCTTGTACCCAACATTATTGACCACGTGTCAGTGTCAATTGTCAATACTCCTGGCAAGTCAGGACGGACGAACGGAGAGCAGCGGAAGGGAGCAGCAGTCGGAGTCATAGCTCGACCGCGTAGCCACGCAATACAATATAGAATAGTGTAATACTAATAAATAAATAGTTGTGGTGGTTTAATGACTTTTATTAAGCTTAATTATCCCTTAACTTAACATGTATATAAATTATTATTAAACAATTAAAAATTAATGTATGATTTCAGAGGAGCATGTAAGTTTAGATTTTTTGTTGGTGAAACTTAATGAGGAGTTGTTCAACGGATGTCGCATATCATTGCATACCTTATTATTAGAAATATGTTTCAAATGACAGTAAGATGAACCAAGGCGAAGCCTTATAAAACTTCCAGATATTGCCCTGAAACGGGCAGAATTTTTAAGAAAATATACCAAACAAAAGGAAGCAAAGGACCCCGCAATAATCTTATGAAAATTGGGTTTCTGTCAAATTGTCTAAATTTTTGATATGTTGTAGATTTTGTCATCCTGAACAAAAGTCTTCATGGGCACAAAAAGCAAAAATGAATATTTTGGCAGCTACAGAGCTGCCAAAGCTCTCCTGACCCGTTGCAAAACTGTTCATTTTCAATACTATTTACAGATGTCAAAGGCATATTTTAATTATTCTAATATAAAGGGTAATGTTTTTGAGGTTACTGGATTCAACCCTCATGTCAGATTGGACAAATTGACCGTTGACAGCTGGAATTTCACTGTCAACGAGAAATATAAAAGTAAATATCTTCTTTTCACATTGAGAGTTTGGGTTTTTGAAGTCGCTGAATTTAATTCTCATGTCAGATTGGACAAATTGACCGTTGACAGCTGGCATTTCACTGTCAACGAGGAATATAAAAGTAAATATCTTCTTTTCACATTGAGAGTTTGGGTTTTTGAAGTCGCTGAATTCAATTCTCATGTCAGATTGGAAAAATTAACCGTTGACAGCTGTCAACTGTCAACGATCTCAAAAACCCAAACTCTAAATGTGAAAAGTGGGTATTTACAATTTTATTCCTCGTTGACCGTGAATTGACAGTTGTCAACGGTCAATTTGTACAATCTGACATGAGGGTTGAATCCAGTGACCTCAAAAACATTACCCTATAATAATAATAATAATAATAATAATAATTAAAATAGGCTTTTGACATCTGTAAATAGTATTGAAAATGAATAATTTTTCAACCGGTCAGGGGAGCTTTGGCAGCTCCGTAGCTGCCAAAATATTCATTTTAGCACCTTGTGCCCTTAGAGACTTTTATTCAGGATGACAAAATCTACTACATATCAAAAATTCAGACAATTTGACAAAAACCCAATTTCCATAATAGCGTTTTCGACTGGTCACACTCAGTTCACACTCGTAAAGTGCGAGTTTTCGTTGATCAGCACTGGTTTAATTTAGTGACGTCATACAAACTTAATTCAACCGAAAACGCAGTTGACCACCAGTACATTGTATTATATTTGACAGTTGTCATTTGAGTAATAAATAGAAGTACCTTCCAAATTCCAAACCAGATCCAAACCAAGCTTCCATTTTAAATATATATTTAATATTATTATATTATAGAATATTTTTTCAATATATTAACATAAACTTACTTATGTCTAAGTACTTAAGATGTCAGCGTATATATGCATATACAGGACTTACAAGAATATTTATGGTACCTACCTGGGAATCATCCAGGTGCGACACCACTGATTCAATGTAATCTTTTATTTTTAGCAGTTTACTTTTATCACACTTGGCCTTAAATAAATCTTCTTTGTCTGAATTGACGAAGAAGTTTTCAATATTTCTATACAAATTCTACAAAATTTACACAATTTAGAAACATTTCTTCATTTGCCATCGCCATATTTATTACGACTGAACTGAAACTGAAAACCTGTCTCTGCACTCGGTTCACAAAAGTGCGCACTAGTTATTATTTTTGAGTTCAACTGATTCCAACCAAAAATTCAAAAACTGACACGGTTCGCACTACCCTTGCGATTTGAAAACAAATGTTGCGGCGAGTGTTAAAAAGTGCGTACCAGTTTCACCAGTCGAAAACGCTATAAGATTATTGCGGGGTCCTTTGAACCAGTTTGTTTTTATTGATAAGACTTGGATTTTCCAAAATGGCACCATAAACCGTTCTTGGCAAGACAGCAATAAAAAAAGTGTAAAAAGTACAAAAGTTGATGGTAAAAGGTTATTAAAAGAAAAACTAATGAATATATACATGTTAACTGTATATTGATCTCTTTTATAGATATATAATTGTTGATGCTGGAATCGAAAATGGATTTATTGATGATGCCGAGGCCATATTTGCTTCAAAAAGCAACGAGTATGATTATCACGGTGAGATGAATAATGAAATTTTTTTAAAATGGTTCGAAGAACAATTGCTTCGAAGACTGCATAAACCATCTTTAATTGTAATGGACAATGCTTCATACCATAGCACATTGGTACACAAAACACCGAAAAGTAATTCGACTAAGGATTAAATTCAAGAGTGGTTGACGAATCACAACATACCTTATTCAGTCACCATGTTTAGGGCTGAACTTTTAAACCTTGTTAGACGGTGAGTAATGGAAATCTACTTTTTCTGTATTTTTTAAATGATTTTATTTTTTTAGTAATAAACCACCAAAAATATATGTAGCTGATATGCTGGCTGAACAGTATGGACATAAAATGTTACGTTTTTCTCCTTACCATTGTATTTTTAATCCACTAGAACTGATTTGGGGTATTTCAAAACAATATTATAACAGGCACATTGGTCGGGATGGAAAGGCACAAAGAGATTGTATAGACATGTGGTCTGAAGCACTCCGAACCATTACCCCACAAATGTGGGCAAACAGTGTAAGACACACTGAAAAATAAATTTTTAAATGGTGTGAAAGAGAGCATATATTGGACCGATCGGAAATTGCTCCCATTATTATAACACCGAATAGAGATGATTCTGATTTTAGTTCTGGTTATTCTGACTGATTTTAGCTTAAATATTATTTAAGTTTTAAAATGTCATGTGTTGTTAATTTTATTACCTACTGTTCTAATTATTGTTACTTCTTTTAAATATGGATGTTTATAAACTAACAATATAATTATTTTTTATTGTAAATTAAATTAAGCCTAAATAAAATTTGTTTGTTTTTTCACCCTTAACCTAACCTTTTTTTGTCATTTTTAACCTCTTGTGCAAAATTTATTACTATTAAATTCAGTGTTTTTCTAAAACTTCAATTTAAACATTATAAATGACCTTCATTGGCTTTTAAACTTAATTGTTCCTAATAACATAGCCAAAAAAACTTAACCTCATAGTTTTAAAAATTCCTACATTCTTAGACTATTTTGAAGATTGGGCAACACTGCAAGGCTATGACTTCACAACTGATTGATGGCGTGTATTGGTTTTTATATTGAATGCTCTATATCTAATTCGTACTTATAAAAAAACGACGTTAGAAAAGTAGGTACCTGTTAACTGTGCTATTTTAAATATAAAATAATTGAGCAGCATATTAAAGAGAACTTGTAACTTAGACTACGTTTATTACACCCAGGTCCGCGTCTAGCACTTCTGGCGCCCTTATGCAAATTTAAAATAACTGCCAAAATTTGTATTACGTTTATATGTGAGTACAGATACGGGTTGAGTTAGGTATTATTATCCTCTATTGAAAAATAATTTTAGAAAGTATTTTCATAAATTTATTTTCATTTTTATATTTTACAAGTACAAGCCATACAAATATGTTCTCATTAAGGTACATAACATAATTATAAACTTATATAAAACGGAAATATATTCTAATAGTATTACAACTCAAAATTTTTGTATTTTAGTTTTAAATGTAATGATACAAAATCTCAAGAAATAAAACAAATATTTAAAACATTAAAAATACTCGTTCATACACGGTGTTTCATTGGGAAAGGGCCTAACTTTAACTGTAGATGGGAATCACTTTGGTGTTTCCAAAAACCTATATTTAATGGGTCTTCTGCACTTTATAACCGAGATACAGGGTGTTTTATAAATTTATCCTAATTCTTTCGGACCTCATAACTTCCGATTTACCACGTATATTATTTTGAAATTTGGTACACGTAATAACCATTACCTAGAAACTCCATCAAAAGCATCTCCAAAAAGATAATGCAGGTCCGGCTTAACAAAAAATTTCAAAACTCGTCTTTCCTAAAAACAACACCCTGTATATAAATTTTTTTTAAATTGCTCTTTATAATTGGAAAGAGTATAAAAAATCGAATCTACCTACTTTCTTTTTATTTTTCCGCAGACAATTTTACTACCAAAAATTTACCGTCAAAGTTATAATTTACGCATGTTGTGGGGGTTAACAATGGTATCGAAGAGGTTTTTTTTTATTTTTTAGCTTGAAATGAAATCTATTTAATGCATCTAGAGAAGCATCCTAGAAATTCAATTAAGTTTGTATGTTTACGAGTACAGACCACTAAAAAATGTGATAACAGGGCCGTACCTAGGACATACTCATTCAATATGTTTCGAATATTTCGAACACCCTGTATAAGGATATGTATCTAGAAACTATGCACTTCTACATTTAGAATAACAAGAGTAACATACGAGAAATAAATTTATACTTCAAAAAACGCAGAAGTTTTTATTAATTTTATTAATTGACATGAAAAGAAAACAAGAAATTCTAACAACATTATCCAAACGAAGCAAGTCTAACCTACAAAAATTGCTCAAAATAACCTCCATTCTGCTCTATGCACTTTCTTGTCCTTTTTGTAATATTGCGAAAGGACCTTCTGATTACATCTGGATTATTTCTGATTTCTCCGCAGGCATTCTCTATTTTTGAAGAAGTTCTTCTCTGCTATTGATGTCGTTAGCATATACTTTTGATTTTAGATATCCCTAAATATGATAATCCATAGGATTGAAGTCAGGTGACCTTGAAGGCCAGTTATTGGGACCACCTCTACCATCCATGAATTAGGAAAATTTTCATTTAATAAATTTCTTACTATGACTCTGTAATGTACCGAAGCACCGTCATGCTGATAATACATTCCTGCTACATTTACGTCTGCATCATCTAATAGCACTGGTAAAATATTCTGCAGAAAATCCAAATTAACTTCGCCAGTCAGTCTATGTGGAAAGATGTGTGGTCCTATTAATTTATTATCAATGAAACTGCACCAAACGTGAACAGAAAATGTTCGTTGCGAATGAGCTTCTCTTGTAGCAAATGGATTTTCTTCTGTCCAAATGTGCGAGTTCCGTAAATTATAAGTTCCGTCTCTTGTAAATTGAGCTTCATCCGTGAATAGCACTCTACTTAAAATTCTTGCATTTCGAATGATCCAATTGCTAAAATTCATTCGTGGAATTTCGTCTCCTGCTTGAAGTCGCTGTGCTTCTTGTATATAAAATGGATAAAGATTGTTTTTTTAGTCGCCGCCAAACAGTAACATGAGGTACATTTGCAGTATGTCCAATTCTTTTTGTACTAATCTCCGGATTATTATTAACAATATTCAAAATATTTTGTTCAATATTTAAATGCCTTCTTTCCTGATGTTCATTTAATGTAACCCTTGGAAATCGGCCGTGTTCTCCTAAGTAATTAAAAACACCAATAAATGTTTTACGGTTTGGTAACCTTCGGTCACGGAACCTTCTTCCGTATTCAGTTTCTGCAGCTGTACCATTACCATTACAAAATCCTTGAATAAATAAAATATCTGCGTATTCTCGGTTAGAAAATTGATAAGGCTTAATGATTTAATACTCACTAGGCAAAAAGAAAATACTGTAGGAAGTTCCAAACATCAAACGCTGTTTGACAGAAACTAGAAACAAATGACACACACTTCAATGATATGTCTATCCCATAGCATACTTGAAGTATTATTTAGTTTATACGAGTACTTTTAACGTTTTTTGAAGTATAAATTTATTTCTCGTATTTTACTCCTGTTATTCTAAATGTAGAAGTGCATAGTTTCCAGATACATATCCTTATACAGGATATTCGAAATATTCGAAACATATTGTTATGTGAGCCATTTCTATATTCAGTCACGCTCTAACCCTACAAGTCCCTCTCTGTCTTATTTGGCCTTTGAGGTTCAACTTGTCCGATTATTATACATAATTAAACCCCTTAAGACCAAACCTATGGGACGACTATGGCGGAGGTGATTTCGATGTTGTTCGAGAAAGAACGAGATAATGGTTCTAGTGTATTGGAGAGAATATGTGAACTTACTAGAACATTCGCCATTTTTTTAAATTTATATAAATATTGGTGGATGAGCCATCAGAGCCAGTTGTTATATGGACAGTGGATAAATAGTAATTAGTAGATAGACAGTGGTGAATATAAATATTGATCAGTCTAAAGACATTCGAAGTATATATAAATTAGAATAGTTGTGTTATAAAATAAATAAGTGTTTAACTAAATTATTAATAATTAAACTGTTGTTTTAAAGTAAACAAACATCACATTGGTGTCGAGAAGTGAGATAGTGTAAATAAATAGTGGACAATAATGGCTAAAAGACTGTGTGAATTAAAAGTGACCGAGCTACGTCAGGAGTTAGAAGATCGTGAGTTGGAGATGATAGGGAAGAAGGCAGAACTGGCAGAACGTCTTAAAGAAGCACTAGAAAGTGAAGGATTGGATCCAGAAATGTATCTATTTTCGGATGATGCATCTTCTGCTATTATTTTTTCAATTTCTTTCGATATGGAAAGTAAAATGACTTCTATGAAAACCGATATTTCTTCTAATATTTCTTCTTTGGAAAATAAAGTTTCTTCAGACATTTCTTCTTTGGAAAATAAAGTTTCTTCAATGGAAAATAAAGTTTCATCAGATGTTTCCTCCATAAAAAAATACATTTCCTCATTAGAAACTAAAGTTTCTTCCGACATTACTTCCTTAGAAAGTAAAGTTTCATCCGATCTTCTGATATGTCTTCCGTGAAAAACGAAATCTCTCCTTTAGAAACTAAAGTTTCTTCTGATATCTCTTCTTTAAAAGATGAAATTTCTGCCGACTTGGAAAACAAAATGTCTTCTCTGAAATGTGAAATTTTTGCTGATGTGGAAAATAAGATGACTTCCGTTGAAGAGAAAATAAAAGAAATGGAGAAGAAGAACTCGAACATGCAGAACCGGCCAAGGACGGTAAAATAAAGTGCCATGAGGTAGAGTCGAAGGAACTGTAAACTCTCCTCGTGTTAAGGCCCCAACTTTCGACGGAAAGATGTCATGGACGAACTACCTTAAGCAGTTCGAAACAGCTGCCAAAGCAAACGAGTGGTCTGAACGAGAGAAGGGAATAAATCTGACAATCGCCCTTCGAGGAGACGCTTTAGATGTCCTTCAGACTATACCCGTGTAAGAGACAGATGATTTTGAACAACTCAAAAAGAGACTAAATATGAAATATGGCCACGAACACATTTATACCAGTCACAGTTGAAGAATCGTAAACAGAAACGAGACAAGACTCTTCAGGAATATGAAGTAGATATTGCCAGGTTGGTACAATTTGCTTATCCATTAGCTGCGGAAAACATGATGGAATGTTTGGCAGTCCAAACATTTGTTGATGGACTTCGTGACCACGAGATGCAAAAAACACTTCGTCTAGCCCGTCACAAAACATTGATCGATGTCTTGTCCGCTGCCCTTGAATATGAGCTACACAGGCCTCTGGTGGATACAATACAGTGAGGACCATAAAAGAGGAAGAAGAGGAAGGTAAACTGAATCAACTGGTGAATATGACAAAGGGCCTTACTGACAGAAAGATAAAGACGAAGACCATCATATGCTGGAATTGCGGTGATCTGGGACATGTACGCAGTTCGTGCAAACGCCCTAGGGTCCCAACAAATCAAGACAAAACGCCACAAGAAAACTAGAGCGGGTCGGCCTAGAGGGGGCAGCTTCGACCCGAAACCGTTCCAAAGATCCTCTCATACTGATAGCCTCTTTGAAATGTCGCGATGATAGTGTATACGTAGACGGCGAAGTAAATGGTAAAAAGTATACACTGTTGGTAGATACTGGAGCAACTAGGACCAATATACGACCAACAACCATAAAGAACTGTAAGAGACTTCTACCAACAAGATTGCGACTACGGACTGCCACAGGTGAAAGTGCCAACATCCATGGGGAAATCCAGGTTCAATTGGGAATTGGTACAGAAAAGTCCACTCATACTGTTATTGTCGCTGATATCGAAGAAGATGTTATTCTTGGAATGGATGTAATGAAATTACATGGTTTCCAGTTGGACTTTAAAAACAGAGTGATCAAAGTTAGTGCCGAAGAGGTATTCCTACATCCATATGGGGGCAGTACCATGCCAGTTGATGTACAGGAGAATACGGTGGTACCTGGCAGAAGTGAAACCGTTATAGTAGCACGATTTCAAGAAACTATGGAAGAAGGAAAACCTATGATGATGGAATCTTGGAACCACGATGAAGAGGTTGGACGAGGCATTCTGATCGGAAAGGGGTTGGTCACGACTGCTAAAGAAATTCCAGTCCGTCTCATAAACGTTAATGATCACCCGATTACCATCAAGAAAGAGACCAGAATCGGAACTTGTTGACCAGTAACTTCCATAATTCGTCAGACAACAACTTCTGATAATTCCAACGACAAATTCGAGCAAGTGATTGCAAATGCTGGTCAATCTCTAAATCAATCAGAGAAGAAGAAAATAAAAAAATTTGTTTGACGATATCGTGACATTTTTGTACCAAAAGGAGGAAAAACAGGAAGAACTTCTGTTGTAAAACACAAAATTGACACTGGTGACGCCAGACCAATTCATCAATCGGCTCGAAGATTACCAAAGGCCAAGAGAGAGGAAGCTGACAGGATTGTTCAAGAAATGAAGGAAGACAGGGTGATAGAACCTTCTACCAGCCCTTGGGTCTCTCCGGTAGTCCTGGTCTAGAAAAAGGATGGAACTACGAGGTTCTGTGTGGATTACCGTCAGTTGAATAATGTAATCAAGAAAGACAGTTATCCTCTTCCTCGAATCGACGATACCTTGGACACATTGGCCGGAAGTAAATTATTTTCTACCTTAGACCTAAAGTCTGGATATTGGCAGGTCGAAATGGACCCAGTAGATAAAGAAAAGACAGCTTTTACCACCGGATCTGGATTGTGGCAATTTAATGTCATGCCATTTGGACTATGTAATGCCCCCGCAACATTTGAAGGACTTATGGAAAATGTACTGAGAGGGTTATCTTGGAAAACGTGCCTGGAATATTTAGATGACATTGTAGTCTTAAGAAAGACATTTGATGACCATCTTAAGAACTTAGAAGATGTTTTCAAAAGACTTCAAGCCGCCCAACTGATGCTAAACCCCAAGAAATGCCAGCTATTTCAAAATAAAGTCAATTACCTGGGTCATGTAGTCAGTAAGGATGGCGTGGCTGTAGATAAGGAAAAAGTCGCTTCTATCAAAGAGTGGCCACAACCAAAGGACAAACACCAAATAAGAAGTTTTCTTGGGTTTTGTACGTACTACCGAAGATTCATAAAAAGTTTGCAGATATTGCTAAACCACTAACGCGACTCACAAAAGAAGCGAGGGAATTCTGCTGGGACGAGGACTGCCAAACTGCCTTTGAAACATTGATACACCATTTAACAACAGCACCAATACTAGGCTATCCACTACCAGAGCGAGAATTTATCCTGGATACTGATGCTAGTAATGTGGGAATTGGAGGAGTGCTTTCACAGATTCAGGAAGGGAAAGAAAGAGTACTTGGTTATTTTAGTAAAGTGCTCTCAAAACCTGAACGAAATTAATGCGTCACAAGAAGAGAACCCCTGGCAGTTGTAAAGTGCGTGGAACACTTCTACCAATACCTGTATGGAAGGAAATTCTTAATCCGTACCGAGCATGCCGCCCTTAAGTGGTTGATGCAGTTCAAAAACCCGGAGGGTCAAATAGCCAGATGGATTGAACGACTTCAAGAGTACGACTTTAAGATCGAACATCGAGCCGGAATAAGCCACAGAAATGCCGATTCTCTTTCTAGAAGACCGTGTCCAGCAGAGTGCTCCCACTGCAACAAAGTGGAATCCAAAGAAAGTGGACTACTAAGAACAACTGTAGTCAATGATGAGTGGGCTCCTGCTAAAATTAGGGAAGAACAAGATAATGATACCATTTTAAAGAAGATGCGACAAAGGAAAGAGGAAAATCGTCGACCTACTTGGCAAGAAGTATCAAATCTTTCTCCAGTATTTAAGTCGTATTTGGCTCAGTGGAACTCCTTTATCCTGGAAGATGGCTTATTAAAGCGAGTACTTGAAAATGATAATGGTTCTGAGAACAGAAGACAGTTGGTCATTCCAAGAAGTAGAGTAGCAGAAGTACTCCGTAAGTTACACGACAGCTCATCAGGAGGACATCTCGATGTTAGGAAAACCCTTCAGAGAGTTCGGGAAAGGTTTTACTGGATGAACAGTTCCGATGATGTAAAGGACTGGTGTAATAAATGTACCACCTGCGCTATGAGTAATGGACCTCAACGAAAAAGGAAGGCTCCAATGAAGCAATATAACGTTGGTAGCCCATTTGAGAGGATCGCCTTAGATATTGCTGGACCATTCCCCGCTACCGAGGATATGTCATTCCAAATCAAGAGGGCGCAACTGTTGTAGATGTATTAATAAAAGAGTTTATCTGTCGATTTGGAGTGCCCTTGGAGATCCACAGTGACCAAGGCAGAAATTTTGAAAGTCAACTCTTCCGTGGAATCTGTGACAGACTAGGCATGAAGAAAACCAGAACCACAGCATTGCACCTACAATCCGATGGAATGGTAGAGCGAATGAATAAGACCATTGGCAAATATTTGTCAAAAGTAGTTTCAAACCATCAGCGAGATTGGGATTAGTATCTTTCGCTCTTTGCAATAGCTTATAGATCCGCTGTCAATGAATCAACAGGCCAAACACTAGCAAAGGTCTTGTTTGGGCGTGAGATGAGACAACCGTGCGACCTCGAGTTTGGATGCCGACCTGGAGAAGATGTAGCTGGTGAAGATTATGTAATCCAGTTACGAAGAAGAATTTACGACATGCATAAATTAGTTCGCTCCCATCTTCAAATCGCCAGCGACAGAATGAAGAAGCGATACGATACCCAAGCAACAGAAGGATGTTTCAAAGAAGGCGACAAAGTCTGGCTCCATAACCCAAAAAGACAAAAGGGTTATTCTCCGAAGCTTCAAAGGTCTTGATAAGGTCCGTACCTAATTAAGAATAAAATAAATGATGTGATTTACCGTATAAGTAAGATCCCAAACGGTAAACCGAAGGTAGTTCACCAAAACCGGCTGGCTCCATTTGAGAGTGACCATGAAGAAGAAGTGAACCCACTTCGAGAAACACCTGACCTTGTCTTTGAAGAATTTATGGGTGCGTATGGAGGTACTGGAAAAGCCAAATATGGTGTTAGGACCGAGCAACAACAAGATCTGCTCTCACTTCCGAAATACTACTCGTTGGTTCATAGTACTTCCGCCACCGTCAAAGACGCGCGAGGACTGGCATATGTGTTCCGTAAGAAGTTTGGTTGACTGGTAGAACTTCAATGTCAGTTACCAGCCCCTGGAAAAGCCTTGAAACTTCAAGACGGGTCGCGTTATCTTTTCTATTTAATAACGAAGAACACCTTCCGAGATCGATCCACCTATCAGGATGTATGTGAAGCATTACTTAGTCTAAGGGAGCACGTGAGGGAGTCCGATGTACAGAAACTAGCCATGCCGAAGATAGAAGGAAATCAGCTAGATTGGAGGATCATTAGGAACATGGTGGAAGTAATCTTTCAAGATACCGGAGTTCAGATGCTGATCTGCAGCCATTCGCCCAGTGCCCAGGTTAGAGCGAAGACAGTCCCTTGTTACTTCCATGCAACTGGAAATTGTAAAAGAGGATTCAGTTGCAAATACAACCATTCCAGTTTAGTTTCGTAAGAGTTCCAGGAGGAACTATCTCTTAAGGAGGGGGCAATGTTATGTGAGCCATTTCATTATTCAGTCATGCTCTAACCCTACAAGTCCCTCTCTGTCTTATTTGGTATTTGAGGTTCAACTTGTCCGATTATTATACATAATTAAACCCCTTAAGACCAAACCTATGGGACGACTATGGCGGAGGTGATTTCGATGATGTTCGAGAAAGAACGAGATAATTCTTCTAGTGTATTGGAGAGAATATGTGAACTTACTAGAACATTCGCCATTTTTTTAAATTTATATAAATATTGGTGGATGAGCCATCAGAGCCAGTTGTTATATGGACAGTGGATAAATAGTAATTACTAGATAGACAGTGGTGAATATAAATAGTGATCAGTCTAAAGGCATTCGAAGTATATATAAATTAGAATAGTTGTGTTATAAAATAAATAATTGTTTAAATAAATTAATAATAAATAAACTGTTGTTTTAAAGTACACAAACATCACAATATTTAATGAGTATGTCCTAAGTACGGACCTGTTATCACATTTTTTGGTGGTCTGTACTCGTAAAGATACAAACTCAATTGAATTTCTAGGATGCTTCTCTAGATGCATTAAATAGATTTCATTTTAGGCTAAAAAATAAAAAAAAACCTCTCCGATACCATTGATAACCCCCAAAACGTGCGTAAATTATAATTTTGACGGTACATTTTTGGTAGTAAAATTGCCTGCGGAAAAATAAAAAGGAAATAAGTAGATTCGATTTTTAATATTTTTTCCAATTATAAAGAGCAATTTTAAAAATAATCTGTGTTGTTTTTAGGAAAGACGAGTTTTGCAATTTTTTGTTAAGCCAGACCTGCATTATCTTTTTGGAGATGCGTTTGATAGAATTTCTAGGTAATGGTTATTACGTGTACCAAATGTCAAAATAATATACAGGATAACTCGGAGGTTATGAGGTCCGAAAGAAATAGGATAAATTTATAAAACGTATCTCGGTTATAAAGTGCAGAAGGCACATTAAATATAGGTTTTTGGAAACAATAAAGTGATCCCCATCTACAGTTAAAGTTAGGCCCTCTCCCAATGAAACACCCTGTATATCACAGGACGAAACTGATCGACAAAAAAAAAGCAAAACAATATTATTTTAATAATGCAACATGTCACCTTTTAAAGATTAATATAATATCCAGGTATTAGGTATTGTTATTAATATTTTAGCTAAGTGAATTGATCTTCTGGTGCTTTAAGTTTTGCAAATTGTTTAATTAAATCTTCGGCATCTATTTCTTTTAGCTGGTACCGAAAAAAATACAGTTTTTGAACTAAAGAAAAAAAATTGATGCTCAAAGTATTCGATTTTGCGGCATTGTTGACGACTAAATTTAAGCTATGATTGCAACAAGGAACAAAGAAAGCTCGCGGATTCAAATCCAAATTTTTTTGTAGACCATTATGGTTACCACGCATATTTGACCCATTTTCGTAACCCTGGCCCCGCAAATAATTGATATTTAAGCCTTCTTTCTCTAACGCTTACAAAAGAAATTTTGTCAGGCTTTCACCCGACACATTATCTTTAGGACAAAATAATAAAAGATGTTCTTCTATACTAATTCCCGTGCTTGTTAGGTCAACAAATCTTTTACAAACAGGAATTTGTTTTTGGAGACTAGAATCAGGAGTGCAGTCTAATAATATGGAAAAATATTTTGCCTTTTTCTAAAAATTTGGATTTGATTATTTCACCGATCAAGTTGATCATTTCATTTTGTATTTTATCCCAGAGATAGTTTTTGTCGAATTTGGAAATAATTTCTTTGCATTATTTTTCCAAACAACTTATTGCTACTTCCACGAAAAGTTAAATTTTGCTCACTTAAAAACTGAATCACGTATCTGTATCTGTAGCGTGTGGAGGGTGGGATAGCCCCACGAAACTTAGGCCTCATTAGGCCCATTGTGCATCCTCCTAAGATGACAGGCACCTTCTAGCTCGTGAGCCAGCCTACAGATTTAATGTAGTTGACAACGTCGCCAAGAGGTGCTTTTCTTATATCGACCGGTGTTAGCCGATACTCGCTGGACACAAATCTTCTAATAAATAAGAGTATCGAGCAATCGTAAAGGATATGCTAGATATACTCATTTTCTTGTTCGCATCCTCTGCAAAGTGCGGATGTTCTTTAATTAGGTCTGTCACTACCGATTTTGTCAGGCCAATAGAAGGGCCAGGTCCAAAAAGTATTTGGTTGGCTGCTTTCTTAGCTAGTGAATCGGCAAGACGGTTACCTTTTGATGTGGCGTGACCTTTGATCCATCTTAAGGTGACCACATTGTTGGTGGATACTTCGGCCAAAGCTTCGTGATATTCTACTAGTAACCCTGAATAAATTCGTGGTCTGTTTAGGGTAAGTAGTGTTTGTCTGCTATCTGTATAGATGCGCATGTTCCTTCCAGTGATATTGTTTCTTGTTATTTCTTTTGCTGCTATGAGAATACCCGTTAGCTCTGTTTGAACTACAATGGCACTGAATCACGTAGAAAATTCTTTCTATAACAGCTTGCCAGTATTTAGTTTCTCTGTTTATTAAATTTTGAATTTCAGAATAAATTATTTTATTTTTATTAAAACGGTTAGGAAGATCTAGCAATTTTAGAATATTTTCGATATGTAACTTACTCTTTTCATGTTCACTTAAATGCTACCAGTCATTCTAAACAGATTCATTACCAAGGCGAACAGATTTCAAATCGCTGTCATTAAAAATTTTACAACAGATTAAACAGTAAAGTGATTTTTTTTTTGTTTCAGAATACAACAAGCAAAAACGCTTACTTTTTTCTTTGTACGGTAAAATTCTAAATAAATATTCTTTTTGTTTTGATAATGAGCAAGGCCACGTTCTACTAATTCTTGAATATTATTAGGACGTAATTTCTTTGGCCATAGTGCCGCATCTTTCGAAAGTTGACTCATATTTTCAGTTCTGGTAATTTTTCTGAAGGTGTTGATTTCTCATTATCAGCGGAACTTGAAGATGTAGATGGATTGCTTTCTTGACCAGTTTCTTTTCTTCTGCTGATACTTGTTTTAAGTACAGGTTCAGAATATTGGGATTTAGCTGTATTATTGTTGTTATTAATATTTGGAAAAGTAGTCCTAGGTTAAAAAAAAAATGCAGCAAATTTTGGTATCCAGATAATTTATTCTTTTTTCTGACATCCTGTATACTGTAAAGAAATTAATACGTAACTAAACAAATTGACAAATTATTCATGAAAAATGGAAATGTTTCGACATCTCAAACTCAAACTCAAAAGTATTTTTTTAAATTACTTATTTCAAAATTTATAAATTCAGTGCCGTTTCTAAAGTGCCACAAGGAAACAGTAACAAAGCCTGTTTGTAGTGGTGTAGGAGTATTAGAATAATAATACTCCTGGACTTTGGAATATTAGACTACTAGTACAATCCATAACCTACATAGAACACTAGGCTAATGACCTTACATGTTGAAGCCGTACACCAAAGAAAAAAAATTATACATTTTTATAAAAAGTAATAGTGCTTATCAATTGTTCTGTTTGAATTTACTTCAATTAAAAATGATGTTTATATAATTAAATATAAAATGATTTTTGGCTTTTAATGTTTTAATAAATCTAAATTAAAAAATAAGTTTTAGATGAACTCACCTTAATTCACAATTCGCAACACAAAATACAAGTCTGTAAAACTACAAAAACTAAAATTTCAAAAAAGGATATATTTTATCTCATGCACCTTTTCACTTTGCTAAGTTAATTATCGATCGCGCATCTGTCAACAAATGAAATCGCGTCCGATGTAGCGCTTAATATATAAAGTTTCGTACATTGCAAGTTCAGACAGGAAAAAATGCTTGTCTGCTCGTTGGCGCGTTGCAAGCCAAATTTCAAGTTCAAACCTAAATAAAATCAAATTTGTTTGAGTTTAGACAATAATGTTATCATGTTTCGTATTCAATCGAATAAATGCTATTATTGCGTACTCTTATTTGGAAAATATATTATTTTTAAGAAATTCGGTTCCCTCGTCTCAAGGAGTAAAAATAAAATAATAAACAAATAAAAGACAATGTAATAGCTAGCAAATTCCTTACTTTATTATTATTATAAATTTTGTTTTGAGAATGTTGTTTGTTGTTTTATCTTTCTTATTACTTTTGAGGCTTTTCGGCGCCTCGGCGCCGTCGTGCACCACACGACTTTGCCCATATATACGGCGCGGGCCTGATGATACCTGTTTAACAACATATTCGAAACGGAATATAAATCCTAAACCAATATGTCTAAAAACATTGAAGCAATAAGAAGGAAAAAGAATTGCTTGTATGAAGTAGAAAGCAATAAAATAGGCCACTAAGCTTAAAGAAAGATAATGAAGAAAGTAAATAAATTTACGTGCCTTAACCTATTAAGTTTAATAGACAGAAACATATACCCAAGAAAAAATCAAGAAGACTTAAAAGGGCATTCAATATACTTAAATAAGTATTGAAATCAAGGTAGAAATCAAAGTTTCCATTCAATTAACAAAACACTTTCTAAACAACGTCAATCAGTACTGCTTTATATAGTGTGAAACATAAAAATATTCTAGACCCACCACAATAATGCTGCAGACCTTTGAAAATAGATACCTTACATGCAGCCAACTATAAAAAAACAAGGAGGTAAGGAGGTTGGCTATCAAATAAAATCTATTGTATATTTTTAAATTAGACTTTATAAATGCTGTAACTTCTTGAAATAATGATAGGAATAGCAATCAATAGCTTGTAATCACTTACCCTTTGCGATTTGAGCATTATCGTTGCATACGTATGCAGTAACTTCCTTATCTATTTTTTTCCATACTTCAATTCCATTACGGTGCGTGGAATTTAAACAATCTTGATATATTGATATACGACTGTTAAAGCATTCATTTAACTGAGGCATTACAGAACATTTCTTCAGTACTGATTGGTAAGGATTTGGGTAACCATGCATATTAAATTCGCTACGACCTGTTTCATTAATAAAACATTCATTTATAGCGACCATGAATTCCTGTAAAAAATATTTTATAAATGCAGTATCTTAAACAACACCCGTAGGTATTACACGTGAAATGCATAAAAAACTATCTGTCTGCATTTTTTGAATAAATAGAAATACGTATGATTGACAGGAAATTTTTAAAATAATGCAAATATTTTTTCAGAATTAAGGATATATAGTTCAAAAAACGAACCCCTACAATTTCAAAAACAATAATAAAGGGATTGATTAGAGAATACTACATTTTTTATTAGAAAACGTAAGTTTTATGAAGACTGACTTTGTTACGGTATGTTCGGTTTCGTGTTACTTTCAAAACATACGATCTACAAAAATTCAATAAAGTATTCAATGCGATGCAAACAAACCACTCGAATTGTATAATATTGTATAGTATCTTTCTACGAATCACTAAAGAAAATCTACCATGTTTTAAAAAGTAATTTAAAGGTTATTAACACAAAATTACTATTTTAAAAATAATTAACACAAAGATTTGAATTTCTGGATGTACCAAATTATAAAATAAACCTGAAATACATGACTTGGTTTTGGCACAAAACCCTGTATAGTAAAATCTTGAAATTATTATTTGGGTGACTTAAAAACGTAGTCCACTAGTTGGTGTAGCCTTTTAAAACATTGGGTATAATAATAATTATATATCATCAATTGCCACTGAAACTGACAAAATCATAAATTTAAAAATCTGATGTGTCCAACACATGACTTTCCTGTCTAGTTATTATAGGCTTTTTCGGTTATTTTGTACAACCTATTGCAGCACCTCTATAAATGTTCAGAGGATAAACTAAATATATACATTTTCCACATACATCTAACTCGACACATATTTCTATAATATATATTCCATAAAACATGAAAAACGGCCTCCCATAAAGTACCCCCCAGATGTTCCGCCTTCATCCAAAACCTAATCATTTCACCTCAAGCCGAAATAAAACTTAAGTTTAAAATTTAATGTTTTTTCCTTTATCCGTTTTTGAGTTTTCTTCAAAATTCGAAATTTATACATTTTCTCAAATATCTCGAATACGGTCCATTTTAGAGAAATTATGTATAAAATTAAAATTATAGAGAATTATATTACAAACAACTTTTATTTCAACAATTTTTATAAAAAAATATTTTTTTACATTTTGTCAAATTTATCGAAAACGGACCTTTTTAAGAAAATTTTGTATAGAACAAAAATTATAGATAATAATATTTTATGTAACTTTTAGTTAAAAATTTGTGTCTTCAAACGTAAATGTTCCGACTCCCCCCAAAATCTAGTCAGTTCACCGGACGTGTTTTTCTTTGTAACAGTTCATACATTTAAAAAGAAAATATTTAATTTTTATTCAATGAGCAATGCAGTAGTAGTGATTTTGTGCGCACTTTCAATGAACGTTTTGTTTTTGTTCTGGGTTGTTTATTTATTTATGGAGGCACTTGAGGAAGAACAGCTATGCTGATGCTGCGCCTTTTAACTAAAGGCTGTATGTCACGATACTAAATTAAGTACTAAATTTAGAACTAAATTAATGCATATTTTAAGTACTAAAAAAAATTCACGTTGCAAACAGCAAATTTAGTACTAAATTTAGTGCTAAAAAAAGTCATTAATTAAGTACTAAAAGTGCGCCGAAATGTTGCGCAGAAGTTTTTTCATAGAAAAAGTTGACACGACGGTATTTTCTGTATCCTTTTATTTTTAATTAGCGACAATTTTACATTATCGCCTTGAATAAAGTTCGCTTGTTTGATTTTGTAGGTTCTATTGTGTTTTTTTCGTGGTTTTTATGCTGTATTTGGTTGTTGTCAAGTCAACTAGTGTCAAATTGATAATAAAAACACCATTTACTTGTCTGTTTTACACATAATATTTTATTTCTCTGTTAATTTTACGTATTAATACGTCAATGCGCGTGCGCCTATAGTAAATTTAGTACTAAAAATTGGTATCGTTGCAAACGGAAAAAAAAATTTTTAGTTCTAAATTTAGTACTAAATTAATAACTTAATTTAGTGCTAAATTTAGTACTTAATTTAGTATCGTGACATACAGCCTTAAGATTTATTTATATTACTATATACCTACTTATGTATCAAGGGTAAAAATAGATATTTATGCCCTGAGGGCAACGTCTGTAAGTCGCCCGAGGATATACACACACTTTTGTCATTACTAGTTCATTATTGCAATTACAATACAAATCAGTATTTTAAAAAAATCCGGTTTGATTATCATTGCCATTTTATCGTAGTAGACACTGTTTTTGCTAGGTGAATGCTGGCAAACGTAATATCATAAATAAATTTATATACAGGGTGTCCCGAAATTAGACGGTCATATTTTAACATCCTAAAAAAGGAATAAAAGTTCATATAAATATAGGTTCGAAAACGTTTCGTTTTCAAGATACAGGGTGTTACAAGTGTAGTCCTGATGGCACATTTTTGTAAATATTTTCTAAAATTTCCTTAGTCACCGGTTTTTCAAAGTAAAAAAAAATAAATTATCTAATTTCACAAGCCTACTAATTATTGATTACACTTTTGAATAACTTATCATAAAATTTTCAAATGTTTTTTTCTTGAAAATGGTGCGTCCTAGCAAGATGCAACAAAAGTAGTTTTATTATAAAGAAAACATTGGTTTTCAAAATGTTATAGGTCAAAAATGTTAAAAACTGTCAACAAAAAAAAACTTAGGGCAATTTTACCCTAAGCCCACTCTAATTTACCCACCTATGAAGATGATCAAAAACTGGGGTTTAGTCTATTAAATAGAGCGTAAAAAGCTAAGCATTTGTACTAAATTTCAATTTGTTACCTTTAAACGTTTATAAAATATTTACAAAAGAATGTCATCATGACTTCACATTTAACACCCTGTATCTCGGAAAAGAAACGTTTTCGGACCTATGTTTATATAAACTTTTACCCCTATTTTAGGATGTTAAAATGTGACCGTCTAATTTCGGGACACTATGTATACTTACTGTAGATTTTTGACTTTAAATATGTATTTTTTGTTTTAATTATTATACAACGTTACTGTTATTAATTAATTATTAGACAACATTAAAGCCTATTAAATTATCTTTTAAACAGCATATTTTTTTTTGATCTTGAATAATTTAAAAAAAAAAAAAAAGTCAAAAGTTTACAGTGGGCCGATTTCTATGCACACAAGTGTGTTAAAGTAAAAAGTCAAATGGCACGCAGATTTTGAAATTCCTGACGAAATTATAGAAAAAGCAGAGAAAACAACGGAAAATCTGTTGCCAAAAAAGTCTGACACCTCTACCGCCACGAATATGAACAATTTTTAAATTTGTTGAAAGAAAA